>OZ023270.1:106071750-106251750 GCA_964006375.1 Tillus elongatus
TCTCTGGATTCCAATTCTTCGTTACTCTGATATGTTGATCTGATTGACCTCATCCGGTTCTTCTATACTTAAAGGGTCCGTATCGTTCTGTGCTTCTGTGATGTCAACTTCATAGCTGTCATGCATAGAAAATGGATTATAATTGATTTCTTCACTGACATCTCTATTCACCGGTTTCATTTTGTGCTTCAAGTAGTCTGCTTTTTCTCGAAAAATATATGAATTCTGCACCAACAGCTTGCGTATTGCTCCTATCATGATCTTGTGCTTCAATATTTTGATGTTTTATTGACCATATCGGAATTTTCTTCCATATGATTCGGAACATCTATCCGTGTTATGCTTATACTGTTTGGCGCTTTTAATAATATCCTTTCGAACATTCTATGTACGCCAATGTCTTTTTCTGCATCTTCTGTGGTTGTGGTGTGGTCATGTGCTTCCAGAATCCTACTCTTTCTCGAGATATTTTTCTTTACGATCGGAGTATATTCACCGTGTGTTTCTGTAACTCGTGCTTGGTTATTTTGCGTTTCTGTACAAACTATCTCGTTAATCTGACACGCATATCTGCAGTTTCTATTCTGAGATTCTTTCTGCATTAAAATCTTGTCGACATTAGTTGGATTTTCATTCATCTGTGCTTCCAAAATTCTACTTTTTCTGGTGTAATTTCTTTTCGCTACTGTTGGGTAATCGTTATTATGTTCTTCGGTGCCTCTTACACCATTAGTGTTCTGTGTTTCGCAAACCAGGTCATTGTTTTTCCACAAAACAGAACTACCAGTTTTCTGTTCTTCTGTGTTTACCATTCTGGTTATACTTTGTTTCTCTGTACTTATTCTGCGAATAACTACATTATTCTGTGGTTGGATATATGCTATTCTGTCTTCACATGGCCATGCCGAAACTATTTTTTGTGGAAGGGCGGTATCTTCCTGCCTTTCAGTAAAACCCTTTTTAACGTTAATGAGTAATTTCAAGTGACTTCTGTTTTGCTGCAAAACATCAGAATTGGTAACATCCGGATTACATAAAGTTCTTCGTCTACGGAAATCCTGTAGGGATGAACTTCTTTTCCTGGAATTTTTCGTTGCCTCACTAGAAATTATATTACTTTTCCTGCGTCGTCTTTTGGCATTGCCGTTTTCTCCTGCATGTTTTCTTTTTCGTCTGGACTTCTTGGTCACGTTATTGCTCTCTTCTATCTGTTTCATTTCTGCTTTACTTCGTACTTTAATCGTCATACTTGTTAAATCTGCGGCAGTTGTATTACCAGAATTGTGTTCTTCAGTGGGCTTTAAACCATCGATATTCCGTGCTTCGATATTAGTTGATTTATTAGGGTTTGTACCAATCTGTTCTTCTTCTAGGCTAGATTTGGGGTATATTTGTTCTTCATATTCATCATTACTCTGTTCATCCATGTTCAACATGTCTATATAACTCCTAGCCATTGAGCTTCTCCGTCTTAGGTTTCTTTGTACGGCTACGAAATTTCCGCCACCCTGTTCTTTGCAATTAGTACCGTTAAATAATTTGACGTTATTCTGTGCCTCTAAGTTTGTACTATAAGGTTTAATATCACCATTGCTTACTCGGTTGTTCTTGGTTCTTCTGCGAACCGCTCTTGTAAAATTCACTTCGGGATGTTTAGTTTTACGATGTTTATATAGATGGCTCTGCCATCTCGTTGTGAAGTCACAATGTTCGCAATTGAACGTATCAAGTGAGGGTTGATACGTGTGTTTCTCTTTAATGTGCTTGTAGAGGTGGCTTCGCCATTTTGTTTTGAAAGGACACTCCTGACAATCGTGCAACACATAATCGACGTGTTCAGTATGCTTGGTCTTCATGTGAAAATAGAGATGGCTTTTATATTTAGTATCAAACAGACATTTCTTACATCTGTATATCTCGGATTGTCTAGGTCTGTGGGTGTACTTGATGTGGAGGCCCAATGTGAAACGTTTCGTTGTCACAAACTCGCATTTTTTACATTTGTACTCCATGAATTTCTTATCTTGAACGACGTGACTTTCAATTTGGTGGCTTTGCATTTCTGACAGTTTATTCGAGTAAAACTGACAATCGTGGCATATGAAGAGGTTACTGGGTAAGGTGTGGTTGAGCTGGAAATGCTTAGCAAGATAGAACTTGTTGTTTTCTACATGGCCGCATTCGCTACATCGGAAAATACTGCCAGGATCACAAGCGTTCAACAAATGGCCCCTGAGTTGATCCAATTGACTTATGATCAAACCGCAAATATAACAAACTACATTCGGTCTGCTGATTTTCATTTCTAGGGGTATTTTATTCTCTAGTTTGTTTTCTAGGATATGCTGACCCGGGACTTGTAAAGGTTGAGGTTTGAATGTTTCTGGACTATACGGAAGGATTTCTTCCCGGCTGTCTGGACTGCGTTCTTCAGAGTACCCTGGACTGCGTTCTTCGGGGCTACCTGGGCTGTCCTCTCTTATACTCGCTGTACTGCATTCTCTTGGGCTACGCTCACTCGGACTCTCCGGGCTCCGCTCTCTTGGACTCTCCAGGCTCCATTCTTTTGGATGATCTGGACTGCATTCGTCTGGGCTTTCTGGGCTGCGTTCTTCCTGACCCTCTCCGCTAAGTTTCTCCGGACTCTCCGGGCTACGTTCATCCTCACTTTCTGGGTTGCGTTCCTCCGGACTTCGTTCGGTGAGCGCTGTTTCGATTATCTCGGATTCCGAAGCGTTCTCAGTGTCGGAAGCATTATCGCTTTCTGAAGCATTATCGCTTTCTGAACTGCTGTCGTTTTCACCAGCGTCACTGTTCGAAGAATCATTCTCCGAACACAAACTGAAAAGATCGTGTTCGACTTCAAATTTCTCATCTGAATCGCTGAATTCGTTGAATATCTGCTTAGGCGGAACATTAGGAACTGTGCTCGGTCTGTTTTGAGCAAAATCGGTTCTGAAAGGTGACAATATGGGCATGTCTTCGTCGTCATCGTCTACGCTGAGAGAATCCGTTGTCATGGCAGCAATCTGATCCGTATCCTGTTTGGGTATGAAGAACGTGGGCTGGAGTTTGTCTGCGTCCAGTTCGACTGGTTCATCGAAGTCCGTGTACATTGTTGGAAAGAACTGGGGTAGCTCACAGAGTATTTGTGGAAACCTGAAACAAAATTAATGTATTACTAACAGGAGCAAATATTGAGTGACTTTTTAGTGGATTTTCTGGTAGGCTATTTGTTATTTTGAATTATTTTTAGAGCATTTTTTTATAATGCATAATGTGCTTATGCCCAAGAAGGCGCAAATTTACCAAGCGACCGCATGCGACCTGACAGCTGTTTTAAGTTAGACGACGCTGCTGAATTTTGGCAGCAGCAAACTGCTTGTAAGCATGACAAGCGCTTTATTTTTGCGCTTGTTATGTAGTGTTATTAACATTTTACAACTGACATTTAACTAACCTAAAGTACGAGTATTTAAACATGGATGTAAATATTGTAAATAAATATTGGAACATTTTGTTAATTTCAACAACACACCACGAGGGCTCAAAGCCTAAATACTATCGTACCGTGGGTGTCGACAAGGAGGAAAGAGGCAACTTGTTAATTCTGGACTTGAAGGTTCGGAGGAGAAGGAAAAACATGTGCCGGCAAGGAATTCCACAACTTGGAAGTCCTCGGGACAAAAGAGCGGGCATAACAAGATGTTCTATGTCTGGTGACCTGGTAGATCTGTTGGGGGCAGCAGGTGGAGGAACTATGGAAGAAAACTCATCTGAGCAATGCCCGTGCAGATATCTATAAAAGCGAGACAGGTCACCAACCGCACGTCGGTGGACAAGGGAGGCAGCCTTTGGATGAGGGTAGGGTCACCGATGAGACGTATAGCCCTCTTCTGAGTGGAGTCCAAGATAGCGAGTGTAGAAGCGACAGCGTCACCCCAGATGTGGGAGCAATATTCGAGGTTTAGCCTTATCTCTGAAGTATATAAGGTATAGAGATTAGCGGGTGAAAAGTATTTGCCAGCCCGGAAGAGGAAACCCAATTTCTTAGCAGCCGCTTCTGCAACTAATGTGACATGTTGGTGCCAATTGATATTTCGATCCACAGAAATGCCAACAAGTGAAAAGGACTCATTACTTCGAATAAATTGGTTGTTCATTGTGATGGGTCTAGAGCTGGTGTATCTCTTATGAGATAGAAAGCAAGACTGAGATTTGGTGGAGTCGAATTGTCCAAGATTTCTACTTCCCCAGTCTAATATTTTTTGGAGATCCTAATATTTTTTGGAGATCCACAGAGACAGAACCCTCTATGAGTCTGCGATCCTCATCTAATTGGGCTAAACAGACAGGCTTAGATTATTGTATACTTGAGTGGAGGGTGCTGTCATCCGCGTAACTGTGAACTGGGTTAGATGTGCTAGAGAGGAGGTCATTGATGTGGAAAAGAAACAAAGTAGGAGCTAGAGCTGAACTTTGAGAGGCTCCTGCATTAATTGGATACAGTTTAGAGGAATGGCCATCCACGACAACAGAAATGCTCCGGTTGGAGAGGAAATTTGCTGTCTAGGTACAGAGTTTTGGTGGTAGGCCATAGGCCGGAAGTTTATTAAGCAGCGCTGTGTGCCAGACCTGGTCGAATGCTTTGGATATGTCTAGAACGACAATCTGGGATTCACCCTGAAGTTTCATAGACTTGTTCCAAGAATGGGTGACAAAGGAAAGGAGGTCGGCAGTTGATCTGCGCTGACGGAATCCTGTCGTGGAATAGACTGTGTTTTTCAAGAAACTTTAGTAGTTCGGTGTTTATATACTTTTCCATCACTTTAGAGACGACTGAAAAAAGAGAAATATGCATGTAGTTGCCAGGAAGTGCTTTGGATCCCTTCTTGGGGACGGGTTGTACTCGAGCAGTTTTCCAGTTACTAGGGAATATGCCTCTATTGTAGGATGTACAATGCCAGAACCTCGGTTGATGTTAATGTTACAGTTTGTACTGAAAAAGTGAAAGGAGTATCCTGGGATCGAACTCAGTACCCTTCGCTTCAGAGACACACGTTCTTACCTTTGAACCACCGAGGTTCTCATATTCATTTTGTTAACTATTTATTTTTAAGTAATAGTTTTATAGATGTTATTTTATTTAATGGCTTTGTTGAATTCTTGATAAAAAAATTTCTTTCGATAACATACATTTTATTGTGCTAAAAATTATCTACAACAGATACACATAATTTGCACTAAGATCGATGAAGCCTTCGAGAATACATCATGTTTGCGTATAATCGTTAATTTAATTGCATTGAAAAAGTACGTTTATTTTGAAATCGGTCTACTTTTTCGACTTCAAAGAAGTATACCTTTTTTGTGCGGAACTAAATGGGTTTTTTTTATGTTTGTCCGGAAATGTCCATACAGGCTGGACAAAAAATTATGATAATGCTAATGAACCTGTGTTGCTGTCGGTGGCGCCACCTAGCGGCAGTGGTGAAATTGGTACCGTAATCGTATTACGCATGATGCCTAATAATACCATGCCACATTTCATAATAATATGGTCGACCGCTTTTAAGATATGAGAAAACAATTAGTTTTAAGAAAAATATTTAAACGCCCTGTAAAACGAAAACGAGTAACTAAGGCATGTTGAGCCCAATCGATTTATTTTTGTGCCAGCTATCATCTCTTAGCTAATGTCCAATTAATTATGTGGCACGATATATATATATATATATATATATATATATATATATATATATATATATATATATATATATATATATATATATATATATATATATATATATATAGTCACACACGACAAGTCACAAGGATATTATAATTTTTTAAAGTAAACAAACACACATTAATCGACACTCACCGCTTTAGTTGACAGCAGAGAAGGACGTGCTTGTAGTTTCTAAACCTGTGCAATAAAATATAAACCACTGTAAGTGTCCAGCTCAACCTTGTCTAACCTAAATCCCCCTATTAAATCAAGACATGTTCAGTATCCTAAATATCCCTTAAATATGGTACTAAAACAACTGTCTTTATATGTATATAATTGCAACAACTCATTAATAAAGCATATCATGTCAGTATTAATACAAAAGGGACCTGCTTTGTTCCCGCCATTACCTTAGGCCTAAGGTAGCGCGGCCTGGGTACAGCAGACCAGGCACGCTGTTCGAACGTACCCGCAACTTTACATACCCAGAGGTTATGGCACCTTACAGACCAATCCAGGTCTTACATTAATGTGCCCCGCACGGGGGCCTCCACTTGACCCCTGCCGGCCAGACAAAGCAGACTCGAGACCCGATCACTATAACTACGTGAGACAGTCTAATTAGTAACCATATAACTACAGCACACGTGGCTCTTAATATAATTTCTAAATATCTGTCAGTAAATATTTAATCCCCCTGTATAATAACCAACCCAGGTATATTATCATAATAATTACTGCTGTCTGAATTATATTATTAGCTATAATGAACCAAGACACTTAGCGAGTAGGTACTCACCTGAACTGCAAAATTCAGTTATCACATAAACTAATATGCACTGTATATTAACTATAATTATTCTGTATTATAAAATGCACTACAAACAAGCCCTTCATAACTGACTCTTTCAACCAGTAAATAAGTGAAACATCTCTAGTTTCAGATGCATTAACGTTTCAGTTTCTTTATGTTATCTACGCATAAAGATTACGTGGTTGATAGACCCTTAACATACTTGAGCTCTGCGTTCGCAGTGTCGTTAAGTATCATACAAAATATCAGATGGTATAGTTTCTACTAAAAATTATGTTTAAAACTTACGTTACAATATATATATATATATATATATATATATATATATATATATATATATATATATATATATATATATATATATATATATATATATATATCCACACGATAACCCAAAAAGTTATTAATCCATTTTGATGAAACTCTGCAAGAATTCTTCTTTGACTAATAGCTTGGATGTACTAATAGCCGAAATGTACGCCATCCTACACTGTGTGCGGGAGAACAAGAGGAGGGGCTGTACCAACAAGCGGATCCTCATAGCCACAGGCAGCCAGGCAGCCCTTAAGGCACTAAGTAGCTCACGGGTAAATTCCTGGCTGGTGAGTGAGTGCCGAGACGAGACGAGCGACCTGGCTGGGCAGAATGAGGTCACCCTCATCTGGGTGCCGGGGCACTCGGGGGGTCAAAGGCAATGAAGAAGCTGACAGTCTCGCGAAGAGAGGGTCAGCAGGACCATTTATGGGACCAGAACCGGCTCTGGGCGTGACAAAGAGCACTGCCAGGGGAGCCATTAAGTCCTGGGTCAGAAACCAACACAAGGTGTACTGGACAGACTGTCCAGGGCTCAGACATGGGAAGTCAATAATTGACGAACCCAGTTCAAAAAGAGCTGTGGAGCTGCTAAATCTTAGCAAAGGACAGCTCAGAAACATAACAGGTCTCTTGACGGGACACATGGCCGTCAAGAAACACCTGCATAAAATGGGGCGGTTCGAGGGGGACCTCGCATGCAGACTCTGCGGCGAGGGGAAGGAATCAGCCCAGCACATCTTGTGAGTGTAAAGCTCTGGACCGCAGAAGACAACTGATCTACAGTCAGTCTAGACCGGAGACAGAGCAATATAATACTTCACCTTACCAATCGCTGTGCAGACTAGTTCAAGTCACAGTGATTATGGAATGGGTGGAATAAAAAGACTAAGGGTATGCACAATAAGCCAAAGGTTGTAGTGCTATCGGGGCGGCGAGGCCGCGGACGAGCCCTGAGGGAAAAAATAGCTTGGATGAGTTCGTTAGCCAGGAAAATCGTACAAGGTTTTCCGAAAAAATTTTGAGTTTTCTTTCCAAACAAAAAATTTTATCTCCAAAAATTACAAAGCTATTTTGATGAAATTTGGTGCATATGTTGCCTTGGGAAAGGGCTTACTACATACGACAATTCAACTTTCTAGGTTTACAGAAAATAGAGTTATTCAAATTTGAAGCATTTAATGAAAATTCGCTACCATAACGCACTTGCTGCGTCCCAAACTTTTAAATGTATATATTACTCACTTGAATTTCTATTATTGGCAGAATTACGATACAAACGTGTTGGTACGCACTATATATTCGAGTTCAAACACTTTCAAGGCAAAACATAAAATCCAAACTCACTGTTATTGTGACAAAATTGTGTCACCGTCTGCTTCTGAACATCTGAAATCGCTCTTTCAAATCGCCCGGTTCAAATTACAATTCTGTTATGAAAGTTAACCATAATAATATGTTAATTTTTATGACATCAAGTTGACAAATCACGCCTCGAGTCGTCGAACAATCTTTTGACCTTCGCAATCGGTCTCAATTTGATTTCAAATTGATTTCTACTTTCCAGTAATCATAAAGTCACCGTAAGTGGGAATTATAATAATCAGACAAAAAAATTCAGCTGATTAAGGAAAATGTCATTTATTTTAAAATTTATCGATTACACTTTAATAACAGCAATATTAAAGGACGTAGTTTTATGTACACATAAACACATTATATTAGTCTCTTATACGAGGTGAGCGCCAAAATTTCCCCGACTGATTATGAAACAAACAGCGTAGACAAAATTAAATTTTATTTTTCAATATAGACACCCCCCCCCCCACCCCTAACATCTGATTGGCTCTTAGGAAATTTTCATCTAAATGATAACGCTGTTCAGCCAAAGCGCGGGATCCTAATTTCGATAAACTTTATAAGTTGCGTCCATTTTAAACTCATTGTTACATAACTTCAGTGTCCACGAAACAGAGTCTATAGACGAATATATGATCTATTTCAAAGGACGTTCGTCAATCCGTCAATATATGCTTAATAAACCAAAAAAAAAAAACTAAAATTTCTCGAGAAACACAGTCTATTCCACGACAGGCAGTATGGATTCCGTCAGCGCAGATCAACTGCCGACCTTCTTTCCTTTGTCACATATGCTTGGAACAACTCTATGGAACTACACGGTGAATTTTAGATTGTCGCTCTAGACATATCCAAAGCATTCGACCAGGTCTGGCACGCAGCGCTACTTAATAAACTTCCGGCCTATGGCCTACCACCAAAACTCTGTACCTGGACAGCAAATTACCTCTCCAACAGGATCATTTCTGTTGTCGTGGATGGTCATTCCTCTAAACTGTATCCAATTAATGCGGGAGTTCCTCAAGGTTCAGCTTTAGCCCCTACTTTGTGTCTTTTCCACATCAATGACCTCCTCTCTAGCACATCCAACCCAGTTCACAGTTACGCGGACGACAGCACCCTCCACTCAAATATACAATATTCTAAGCCTGTCTCTTAAGCCCAATCAGATGAGGATCGCAAACCCATGGAGGGTTCTGTCTCTGTGAATCTCCAAAAAATATTAGACTGGGGAAGTAGAAATCTTGTACAATTCTTCACCAAATCTCAGTCTTGCTTTCTATCTCATAAGAGATACACCAGCCCTAGACCCATCACAATGAACGACCAAGTTATTCAAAGTAATGAGTCCTTTTCACTTGTTGGCATTTCTGTGGATTGAAATCTCAATTGGCACCAACATGTCACATCTATGGCAGAAGCGGCTGCTAAGAAATTAGGTGTCCTCTTCCGGGCTCGCAAATACTTTTCACCAGCAAATCTCTATACCTTATATACTTCACAAATAAGGCCAAACCTCCCTCATCTGGGGTGCCGCTGCCGCTTCTACACTCGCTATCCTGGACTCCATTCAGAAGAGAGCTACACGTCTCATCGTTGACCCTACACTCACCCAAAGGCTGCCATCCGTTGCCCACCGACGTGCCGTTGGTGAACTCTCACTCTCTCTCTTATGGATATCTGCACGGGCCCTGCTCAGAGGAGCTTTCTTCCATAGTTCCTCCACCTGCTGCCCCCAACAGATCTACCAGGGGAACAGAGCGAATGCACCCTTTTCCTGTCCAGGTCACCAGACATAGAACATCTTGTTATGACCGCTCTTTTGTCCCGAGGACTTCCAAGTTGTGGAATTCTGGTTTCTGAAAACAGTTTTTTGAAAAACGTTCGGGAACTAAACTGCAAATTTACCGAAAATTCGCTACCAAAACGCACTTACTGTGTCCAGATTTTTTTCTTACACACTCATCATATTTCGATAAAAAATGCAAAAATGCATTAACGAATTTGTTCTACGAAAATTAGCTAAAAAAAATTAAACACCCCTACTCACTCCTGGTCCCGCAACTTCCTTGTGGAGTGTAAACAAGAATTTTTTCTTGGGGTTTGTGGATTCGGGTGGGGCCCTAGGCAGGTTTCTGAAAACAGTTTTTAAAAAATGTTCGGGAGCTAAACTGCAAATTTACCGAAACTTCGCTACCAAAACGCACTTACTGCGTCCAGTTTTTTTCTTACAGACGCATCATATTTTGATAAAAAATGCAAAAATGCAATAACGAACTTGTTCTACAAAAATTAGCTAAAAAAAATTATGCACCCCTACTCACTCCTGGTCCCGTAACTTTCTTGGGGAGTGTAAACAAGAAATGTTTTGGGGAATAGGTGTGCTGTGCGGGGTAGGCAGGATTTAAGGGGGATATGGCTTCAAGATGTGGAAAAGACACCTTTCAAGCCCGTTTTATTCGCATTTTATATTTCCTTTTTACTACCCACACCGCCCACCACCCCTATTCACTCCTGGTCTCATAACTTCCTTGGGGGGTGTGAACAAGAAATTTTTCTTGGGCTTTGTGGATCCAGGGGGGGGGGGTCTAGGCAGGTTTCTGAAGACAGTTTTTTGAAAAGCGTGCGGGAGCTAATCTGCAAATTTACCGAAAATTCGCTAGCAAAACGCACTTACTGCGTCTACATTTTTTTCTTATAAACGCATCATATTTCGATAAAAAATGCAAAAATGCATTAACAAATTTGTTCTACGATAATTAGCTAAAAAATTATAGACCGTTAAACCATGAACTTCACTAAACCTACAAATAAATATCCAAAAAGCCACCAAACTTAACTAAACTGACAACCAAAGCATCAGAGAAAGGGTCTATTTGAAATGGATATTCTGTAAATATTTTAGTAACATGAAGGACAATGACGGTTGAATCTGGAACTTAAGGGTTCGCAGAACACTCTTCTTGCAACATTTTTTTTTCACAATCCGTATTTGTTTCACCTTCTTTGCCTAAACATTGCCAATTTTGACATTTAAAATTGCGAGTTTGACGTTTTGAGAAAAAACTCCAAAATTGGTTGCTTTAACTGCCCATAACTTCTTTGTCTTTAAAGCTAGGGACCTAAATTTTGGTACAGAGTTCACTCTTTCTAATATAAACAAGCGTACCAAATTTGGTTGCTCTTACTTTGTTATTTCCGGAGATATGAATTTTTTTAGAAAGAAAACACAAAATTTTCCGCGAAAACCTGGTCCGATTTTTCTGGCTAACGAACTTATCCGAGCCACTTGCAAAAGGAAGGTACTCTGCAAATTTTATCAAGATCGGTCCACTATGAGTTATCGGTCGGATATATATATATATATATATATATATATATATATATATATATATATATATATATATATATATATATATATATATATATATATATAATTTAATAATAAGTAGTGATAAGTAACTGCAGAAGAACGGGTTTGCTGGGAATGGATCACATAACATAACATAGCAAGCGAAAGAATAGAGAAATTGTGGGAAAAACATTTTTAAGTTACCGCACCAGGCCAGCGACGAAGTTTAAATGAAAACAACTCGGCAAAGACAAGGCAGCAAAGGTAAAAATAGTGTCAACATGCATATAAGATGCCAAACTTTTTCTATTGGCAGTCGATTTATCTAAATCTGTCCGGGAGGTAAACTGCAATTTTATTCTCCAAATGTAAGTGGGAATCGCGCCTGCGTAATTGCCAGCAAGATGTCCAGATCTCAAACCCATTGACCATGAAACTTGATATTATCACTTTATGGCCAATTTACGCGTCAACAGGTAACCTTAAGTACATTGAGGAGTATTTGGCGTAAGTTGTGGATAATTTGAAGATAAATCGGAGCTGAAGAACTTAAGAATAACTAATTTTAGATGTCATTCATTACATTGATCATTTCTATAGTCGTTAATCTCTATTTTAGTTAAATGTGTTTCTTTTTGTAATCTGCGTCTTATTTTATATATATATTTTTTTCAAATCGCTGTCTTTTATAATTAAAATCAAGCAAGATTATTACTCTTGCATAAAAAGATGTAGAATTCCCGAAAGCAAAAAAATTAATGTACATTTTTGAAGTCACGCAATAATTATTTCGGGGCAGGCTACACAAAACATTCGAATAATAAAACAGCTGTCACAAATCGATTATATCTTCTAGAAAATACGTGGACTGGACCTACAATATTTAAAATATATGCCTACGTTTCTAACCGAAAACTCACTTGATTGTTGACATTGTGACATTTAAAATCCGAAAGACAAAGGGCTAAAGCCGACTAAAATATTAACGAACCAATGCACACACTCAAACTACACACGCACGTCTTCCACCACAAAGCATCAAAGATCGACTGAATGGGGTGTACGGCAAAAATTCTCCATCTTATTCCGCAGTAAAAGATTGGTCAAAATGGTTTAGAATTGGGAAAGAGCCCTTGGAAGATGACGCAAGAACAGGAAGGACGGTGGAAGTGGCGACTGACAACAATATTGCCCTTGTTGAGGATCTCATAGTGATGGTCAAAACCGGTATTTTCTATTAACAGTTGAAGCCGTTTACGTTATTTCATAATAACCGTTGAAAATAACAGCTTCAGTAATTTATCTGTTATTTTGAACTGCATAGTCGATCGGTAGTATCCTACATTCCCAAAGCTGTGAGCGAGAGCGAGCACACTAGT
Organism: Tillus elongatus; assembly: GCA_964006375.1. NCBI lineage: Eukaryota > Metazoa > Arthropoda > Insecta > Coleoptera > Cleridae > Tillus > Tillus elongatus. The sequence continues at coordinate 106,084,701 of OZ023270.1, forward strand.
ATGAATAACGTGTTACGTGTTAAGTAATATGTTATGAAGTAAAGTCCGCTCTATACTGCATAGCATACCCATACATATTTATCAATCCCAGTCTCATATCCATTCATCCCGTAAAATAGTTAAATTTAAGAGTTGCCGATGAAAACAGATGTTTATTTATCGAACCTAGTTGCAGTGGAACTGAAACAGATACGAGTCCGAATTCTAGTTTACTGTAAGAAGCGATATTTTGTACCTGTTATTTTTATAAATCCATAACTGGTGGTTTCCGTTGCGGCTCGACAACCGTTTAAAAATAACAGACAGTTAAATAACGACCCATCACTACGATCTCATATTAAGCGATCGACGCTTAAAAGTGAAAGAACTATCAAAAATGTCGGGGCTTTCAAATAGAAGCGTTAGGTGGGTCCCCAAACATCTTTTAGCACTAAGTGAAGATTGGAACCGGCGATGAGCACTGATGAGTGCACTTGGAGAACCCAAATCTAGAATTGTTCATCCTCTGATGACGCTAACTTTGTTAGTGAAACGATCGTCAGATCTTTAAAAAGCTGTGCTGTGATGATTTGGGGTCTCCAAGTGTACTTATCTTTTAGCAGTTCAGCGCCCAACGTCGTGTTGACTGCCAGATACTTTTTGGACGTCTGTGGAGAAAACTCTGTGAACGTGTTGAAGACAATTGCCACAGAGGATGACTATGGTTCTCTACTATGATCCTTTGTGCAAGAGGGAGTCGATGGAATGGTGGCGTAAAGGAGAAATGCCGCCAAGAAAGTTCAAGGTCTGTCAGTCGACAAAAAAAGTGACGGCTACGATTTTTTTGGGATTGTGATGGTACTCTTCTCATAGACCTTAAAGAGCGCAACACCACACTAAACGGAGCATATTATGCAACACTCCTGTATAAATTACGACAAAATATTCGTGAGAACAGACGTAGGAAACTGACCAAAAGCGTGCGTTTGCTCCAGGACGATGCACCTGTGCACACTCTTAGAATTGCACAAGCCGCAATTCATGACTGCGATTTTGAATAAATTGATCACGTTCCGTATGGCCCAGATATGGCCTCCAGTGACTACTACCTATTTGTAAATTTAAAGAAGCACCTTCGCGGGCGCCATTTCAGTGACGACGAAGAGGTGAAAGCTGCAGTTTGGGCACATTTTGAGGACAAACCGAAAGAATATTTTTAGGGGTATTGAATTGTTGCTGATATTGACAAATAAAATTTAAGGGGACGGTCGACTTAACCGCAACTGGAATCTAGCAAAACGGCGCACACCACAAGAAAGAGTACGTAACCTAGATTTATAATCCGGAAAAACATTTACGGAAAAACCAGAGATAACAGAATAATTGAGAAATGAAATTCCAAAAAATGCATCAATTTCACGTTTCGAACTGTAAATTTTCAGCAGCGTTGCCACATTGAATGAATGCACTGCCGGACAGTGCTTACTGCTCTATCGGCCTGCCTGACCTGACATGACATCCCCCAGTATCAAGTAAATAGCTTTTAAACTGACCACAACGCCTATCATGTCAACGAAACAAGTCATAACCTCAGCTACAAAAATATACGTTTTCGTTGCAAATCGAAACGTTTTAATTGCCCTTATCATTGAAAGGTTATTAAAAACGAAATCTACCATACTGTTTTACTTTATTAAGGTATGTAGAACTGTTTTTAGGCCATATTCTATTATAATCACGTTAATATGTAGTTGCGGTTAAGCCGACCGTTCCCAAATTGAATAATAATAATAATAAATAGTGATAAGTAACTGCAGGAGAACGGGTTTGCCGGGAATGGAGCACATAACATAGCAAGCGAAAGAACAGAAATAGCGGGAAAAAACGTTTTTAAGTTACCGCGCACCAGACCAGCGAAGAAGTTTAAATGAAAACAACTCGGCAAAGACAAGGCAGCAAAGGTAAAAATAGTGTCAACATGCATGTAAGATGCCAAACTTTTTCTATCGGCAGTCGATTTATCTAAATCTGTCCGGGAGGTAAACTGCAATTTTACTCTCCAAAGTATGTAAGCGGGGATCGCGCCTGCGTAATTGCCAGCAAGATGTCCAGATCTCAAACCCATTGACCATGAAACTAGATATTATCACTTTATGGCCAATTTACGCGTCAACAGGTAACTTTAAATACATTGAGGAGTGTTTGGCGTAAGTTGTGGATAATTTGGAGATAAATCGGAGCTGAAGAACTTAAGAATAACTAATTTTAGATGTCATTCATTACATTGATCATTTCTATAGTCGTTAATCTCTATTTTAGTTAAATGTGTTTCTTTTTGTAATCTGCGTCTTATTTTATATATATTTTTTTTTCAAATCGCTGTCTTTTATAATTAAAATCAAGCAAGATTATTACTCTTGCATAAAAAGATGTAGAATTCCCGAAAGCAAAAAAATTAATGTACATTTTTGAAGTCACGCAGTAATTATTTGGGGGCAGGCTACACAAAACATTCGAATAATAAAACAGCTGTCACAAATCGATTATATCTTCTAGAAAATACGTGGACTGGACCTACAATATTTAAAATATATGCCTACATTTCTAACCGAAAACTCACTTGATTGTTGACATTGTGACATTTAAAATCCGAAAGACAAAGGGCTAAAGCCGACTAAAATATTAACGAACCAATGCACACACTCAAACTACACACGCACGTCTTCCACCACAAAGCATCAAAGATCGACTGAATGGGGTGTACGCAAAGAGGTTGTATATGTTAGAGGGAACAAAGCCGAGTTTGCAGCCTGTCGATTTCCCACTCCTGTCACCGTCCAATCACAAACAAAATTTTGAATAACGCGCTAATGTGTTTTGTTTTGATTCGTTCCCCCAACCGCTCTTGAAGTTATTGTCAGCTGTCAACAAGTATTTGAAGTGTTTGTTGATTTGCGATTAGAGGTTATCTTGTGTGTTTTGCCGTTTTTTAACAGTGTTTTAAGAGTGTACAAGTTAAAAAATGCCAAGGTGTATTGTGAAGAACTGTATGTACAATAAAAGTGCCAATTATGAAAAGGATAAAGCAACTGTGCATTTATTTCGGTAAGTTGTTTACATGTCTTCTGTTTCCTTGTTTGGCGCCAAATGTTTATTGGTTTTCACAGGTCCGTATTTACACATTGTATTGCTTTTGTTAAATCTTTAGCATTTATTATTGTCAATTGTGTTTTTTTAAGAAATAAAATCTTAATAATGCATTATTTATTGAATATTTGTAATGAAATTAAGCATTTTGTTTGGCAATTATTATTTGAATTAGATGTATTTACCTATGTAGTTCCAGTAGAAGCAGAAAAAAAGTAGAATAGTTTCGTTTTATCTATTACTGCATCTTTCTAGAGGTTCAGTCACTGATAAAGTAGATAATTCGAGATATTATTTTCAGATTTCCCAAAGCTGGTGAAAGATACGAGGCTTGGAAACGAGCATTAAATTTAAGCGATGAAGATATTTTTATGAACTCAAATGTGTGCAATTTACATTTTACCGAGGAATCTTATGATTTATAAAAATCACCTTTTGCAGTATACTTAAAAAAAAGTTCTATACCTGTATTGGTAAGTACTGAATCAAGGTTATTAATTTATGTAACTATTAGTGATATATATATATATATATATATATATATATATATATATATATATATATATATATATATATATATATATATATATATATATATATATATATAGCCAAACAGCGGTTTTTCAATGGCACTGCTATCAGTGATGGCTATTTTTAAATAACAGGGACTTTAAACAGCTACTGCGATTGTGGTTTAGCCATTTACAATGCTGCATGTGCGTATGCTATTATTTTAAACACATACAAGGTGTTAGTGTTAACCGCTTAATTGAAACCACAATATGATCTTCAGATAGCTTTTAAATTATATTAATTTTAAAACTACTCAGATTTTTACTATTAATAGAAGTTCTATAAAATTAGCATATTACAAGAATATACGATGAGAGAAATCTACATATTATTTTTATTTTAATATAATGAAAAAGTTGGAAGGCATATATATGCTACAGTTCGGTGCTGCTTTAATTTTAGATTCAGCAGGTTTTTCCATGATATAATGACTTACAAGATATATGGTATTGCGCATATGCCCCGTCCCCTCCTATGACATCACATGGTGAGTAACGTTATAGAAGGCCAACTACACACTTAACACAAAGTCATTCGCAATCAAAAAGTTTCTATACGTCAGTTTAATGTGGTTGAAGTTACATTCCATTCCATTTTTATATTACATATATATATATATATATATATATATATATATATATATATATATATATATATATATATATATATAAGTGAAGTATAATAATTAAGGGGAGCCCTGAATTAGCATTGGTGATACACACACAAACTTAAAAAGTAGAGAAGACGTTCGTAGACATTTACAGGGGGCGTTAACATTCATAAACTTGATTTGATCATCATGTCACATAATCATAGTATAGTATTCTGATCTTAAAAAATTAATTCCAGCTGTATGCACTCAAATATCAGTAAAATACCTAATTTGTTAAGGGGTTGTGATGAAACGTCAAACTCCACTGTACGACAGCATATTATTATTGCATTGGACTCACCACATGACGCCATGCGCGTGACGGTTCTAAAAATAGATAGTCTCATTATCATATCTCGCGTTATTTGTATCATGAGTTTTTCGTTTTCTACCTATAAGAAAAGGAGAAATGTTGTATTCTAATACTGGCGAGAAGGAAAGTATACAGATACTTCTACTCGCTCGCACAAACTGCGATTGCGTGTATTATGAATACAGCAATTGCTGTTTGTCATGGAGTTTTTAGTATAAGATGAATTTCATAGAAATAATTACTCTAATGATTTGTGTAAATCTCGGTTTTCACAATCGCTGTTGTTTTGTGTTTTAATAACAGCTGCTAACAGCGATCTTTTAATAGAAGCGATTAAATCACCGGTAGCTATATATCGCTCATCTCTAGTAACTATGCTACTAATTACATTCACGTAATATATTGTTATGATATTTATCGTAATTTAATTAGCCCTGCAAATTTACATTAATGGTATTCGTTTCAAATTTATTTATGCAGGTAACAAACAAGCCATCAACACAAGTCGTTTTTGGCGAGCAGCCAATGACTGATATAACTGCTATCAATGTGCCATTTGCAGCTGACCCGTCAACTAGTACTTGGTCTGGTAGCAATGTACCTGTAATGGATTATTCTCGGCCATCAACAAGTGCTGGTTTTTATGAAGAGAAAACTGTTGTAGAGGTACCGCAAAGATCGTTTAGTAGTTTAGGATTTGCTGAAATGAAAACACCTTCAATGCCACCCACTTTGAAGGAAATGGTGAGTTAAATTCAGTTTTTGCCGTTTATGAAATCAGTATAATTTTAAAAAACCTAATATGTTATTCCATCACATTTTATATGATGTTTAAGTTTGTATAGTCCATGATTAAATAAGTTAGAAACAACTGTTTTGCAATTTATCTCAACCACTATTAACCAAAATGTGTTGTTGGAAATTTTGTTTATATATTCATTTTACTTGAGAAAATAAATGGTTTATCATTGAACATTTTTTATAGGTTGTTACACCGCGCAAACGTAAACTGAAGAAGCAGTTATTCGATGCACGAAAAAAAATTAAACGGCTCAGCAGTAGTGTTCATCATTATAAGAAGAGAACAGCAACCCTTGCGAATATAATCAAACAACTAAAAGGTAAAGTAACCGACGAAACATTAGAAACATTAATGCAAATAGGACCTAATGAAGAATTTTTACAAAGACAATTAGGTCGTAAACATAAGTATGAAAATCAACTTAAAGCTTTTTCTCTTACGCTGCATTATTACTCTCCCAAAGCTTACAGTTTTGTCAGAAACACATTTAACTCGGCTCTTCCTCATCCAAAAACTATATCTAGATGGTATCAAAGCGTTAATGGGGAAGCTGGTTTTACGTCAGAGGTGTTCAACTTATTAAAGTCAAAATCAGAAAGCACAAATGGAAAACTTATATGTTCTTTAGTCATAGATGAGATGGCAATTCGCCAACATATAGAATGGGATGGGGTAAAATATTATGGGTTTGTAGATTTTGGTATAAATCTTGAGACCGATTGTAACCCTGTAGCCAAGGAAGCTCTTGTTTTTATGCTTGTTAGCATTAATCAATCATGGAAGCTTCCTCTTGGATATTTTTTAATCGACTCTTTAAGGGGTACACAAAAACAAAATTTGGTATTACAGTGTTTAACGCTACTAAATGAGTCGGGCATATACGTGGTCTCAATAACTTTTGATGGGGCAACAAATAACCTAACGTTAGCAAAAGAACTTGGCTGCGATTTGAATTGGAGGAACATTAACTCTACGTTTGTTGATCCTAGTTCAGGTAGGAAAATTGCAGTCTTTTTTGATCCATGTCATATGATCAAACTGATAAGAAACACATTAGGCGATAAAAAATTAATAATTGATGAGAATGGGGAAAATATAAAGTGGGATTATTTAGTAAAATTAAATGAGTTACAGGATCAGGAGGGCGTTCATTTGGCAAATAAATTAAGAAAATCGCATATATTTTATACAAATCAAAAAATGAAGGTTAAATTAGCCACACAACTTTTTAGCCACTCAGTGGCACATTCTTTGGAATATTGCAATGAAGTTTTACATCTTGAGGAGTTCAAAGAATGTGAGGGAACTGTGAAATTTATCCGACTTATAAACAATTTATTTGACATTCTTAATTCTAGAAATTTAAACAATTCAGATTTTAAGAAAGCAATAAACGCAGAAAATTTTGAAAACATTAATGTATTTTTAAGAGAGCTATCACAATATTTAACGTCACTTAGGATAATTGATGGAACGCTTCTGTGTGAGAGTGGTAGAAAAATGGGTATAATTGGCTTTTTATTTTGCATACAAAGTTTGCAATTTGTTTATAAAACTTTAATTGCCGACAATAATTTTTTGCTGTATTTTCCCACTTACAAAATCAGTCAGGATCATATTGAGCTTTTTTTTGGGCAAATTAGATCCATGGGAGGCTATAACAATAACCCATCAGCAAAGCAATTTAAAAGTGCATATAAAAGGATGATGGTGCATCTTGAATTAAAAGATTCATTTAAAGGAAATTGTATCCCTTTGGAAGCAATTCCTATTCTGTCACCCATTGAGGTAATAAATAAAACTTGTGGGCGAGAACGAATATCTGAAGAACCAGATGAAGACATGAGTCAAATAGATAATTTTGACGACGACACAGTTCTTCAAATATTAGATATGAATATATCAGAGTTTAAGAAAGAAGTCGTGACATATATATCTGGCTATGTAGTAAGGAAAATAACAAAAGCTCTGAGATGCGAAGAATGCGCGGGTGAACTTGTTGGGGAGAGGTCTGCGTTATTAACATCGTTTATAGATCAGAAAGACAAAGGTCAACTCCTCACATACCCATCTGACGATGTAATATCTATTTGCACTATTGCAGAAAAAGTTCTTCAAACATACTTAAATGAATCTGCGGTGATTATAAATGTAAAGGAAATAAACATGCGAATATTAAAAACTATAATAAACCAAAACAGCATATTTAAAAAACTTGAAGTTCACTTTCGAGAACAAAATCTTTTGACTTGCCATTATGGCCATCTAATTAAACTAATATCATCTATGTATGTTTCTATTAGAATACATCATTATAACAAAAATCTATTTGATAAAAGTAGAAGTTTAAGGGCTGTTTATAACAAACTTCTCTTATTTAAGGGCCAATAATTCAGTGTACATTTCAAGTACTCGTATGTCCTTCAAATAATGTTATCGGGAAGTTATTATGTCTTATAATATGACCAATAAATTTTAGCTTCCTCTCGATTTCTTTGAGCAAGCCTCGTTATTCGTTCACCTCTCCTAGCAAACTTTGAAGCGTCTTTCTATCAACCTGCACTGTCTTTGACATTTTTCTTGTCTACATTTCAAAAGCTTATATTCTCTTCATATCCTGCTTAACTACAGCCCAAGTTTCCGCCCCATACATTACCATACTCCATACACGTACGACTTGCATTTGTTCCTCATGGACAGGTTAAAATGTTTATTAGTGAGAACAGTACTTTGGTTATTGAATGCTTATTTTGCCATCGCGATCCTCTTCAGACCTTTCCTACACTTACCATCATCTGTGATAATACTTCCAATCAATTATTTGAAATAATCTAATAAATCAAGCGTCATGTTATAAGATTTAAAAGCTACTTTTGTATTTGTATAGGTATTCAAAATTTGTGAAATGCACACGTAACGCAATCTACATCGATCAAACTTCTAGAAATTTTAACACCCGATACAAAGAACATATTTTTGCATTTAGAAATAACCATGCTGACAAATCTACATTTGCAAAACATATTATTGATACCCAACATAGACCCACAGTAAATAACGGCATAAAACCACAACATTTTTGTCATGACAAGTGTAAACTAGACTTGTTTTAAGCTTTAGAAGTAAAAAAGCATATACACGACAATATTTAGGATTTCTGAGATATTCTTCTTCCTAATTAAATAAATCAGACAACATAAATCTAACTATTTTTTCCAAAAAGTTGTTATAAGACATGATGTGTGTCGATATTTTCATTGTATAGTCTGCTTTATTAAGGTGTTTGTTTAGTTATTTTATTGTTGTAATTGTTATTATAGTTATTACTGTTATAGGTTTCTTCTATCTTTATGTTAAATATTGATATACATCACGTAGACATTTTAAAGGCGTCATCCGTCATATTTGTTTTATTTTATTTTCACTTTTAAAGATTTTTTTGATTATAACATCATAAAATAGCAACAGATCTTTATTTGTAATTGTCATGATTTCGTATTAATTCAAATTTTTTCTGTCTGAGGATACTATCAAGCAGCAAAACCAGTAACAGAGACGTTGAAGAACATCTAGAATTCAGAAGGGCCACTTGCTCCAGTTAGCTTACGCGCTGGCTACGTCCTTCACCTACAAAAACGAAAACCAACAGTGAAGCCAGAGAAGTAGTCTCCAAGTCTGTATGAAGTATGGACCAGTTTCATGAAGTAAGGGCAACAGCAATCAATGAAATTAATCTCTATTTCTTTAAAAAAGACAAGGAATGTTAACATTAATTTGTAAACAGTACAATGTACTTTATTTTGTATTTTCTTCTGTTGTTGAAATAAAAACTATTATTATTTATCTAACCTTTTGAATATAAAACTTTATCCAATATATTCATCCAACAATTTATCCAACCAATAACCCAAAAAATATTTCACTGATTTGGAGAAAATTTTGGAATTACGCTTATTTTGCTAATGGCTTGGATGAGTTCGTTCATCAGATCTTAACACATAGTTTTTCCTAACAAAAAATTAAATATATTTTTTTAAACGCAATAGCTTTCAAATTGTTTAAGTGATTGGAACGAAAATTTACAACTTAAAAGAACATACAGAGATGTGGTTGTGTACCAATTTTCAAGTCTTTTGATCAAAGAAAAATGAAGTTATTCGAAATTAATAATAAAATAATCCTCGACATCACTTCAAATTCTGTAATGCAATATCTACAATGTTGGACAAAGGCAGAGCAATACAGCACCTGTACTGTTATGCTATTTAAATAAATTGTAGATAAAATGTAAACAATGGAAGTTACAACCATTGCCAGATGTCAAGATGTTGCTGACCAGGATTGCCCGATCTTCAGAAATTTCATGTAGTTAAACCTTTCATGTATAAACATATGAAATTTTTACAACTTCTGATAATAAAGAAAACATTTTATAAAATTTAATTTTATCAGTCAGTTAAAAAATACTGTATTTAATACCTGCAAATTTCGAATTACCCATTTCTCATGATTTTTAACTTAGGTATCCCTCCGATCATAATTTACTCTATCCGACAACTTTGTTAGACTGCGTCTGTGCTGAAGCTCAGCTGTCATTTGTCATTGTGTGGTAGTGTTATTTATTGACAATATCAAATTGGAAATTTAGGACAGTAGAAACAGACACCATAAACAAAGAAGAAATTGGAAATTTAGCCTCTAGTGTAGGTTTTTGACATGATACCATTACTAGAGAGATATGATAATGTGGCAGCATAATAATATTATGCTAATGCTGTGGTACAGTCAGTTTGGCGTTTCATCACATCTCGTAACACACCAGCTGTTGTGTGCATACAGTTAGATGTAATTTTGTATTATCAGAATACTACTGTAACATGATGAAATCAAGTTTATAACTGTTAACATACTGTAAATAATTTCTCCACTTTTCAAGTTTGTGTTGCTGCAATGTTAATTAAGGGTTCCCTTAATTATACGCTTATTGTGCTTATAAATGTAATATAAAAATAAATGAAAATGCAAGTGAACCTATTTAATTTAGCTCTGTATTCTACATTATCTGAAAAAGACATTATAGGCGACGAAGTAGAATGTAATTTCGGTAAATTTGCAGTTGACTGCATGAGGGTTTTAGATATTTTTTTCCAGCAACATGCTTAGAACCTTCCTCGGCCACAAGGCAAATTTTCTGGCAAACAACCCCCAAGAAAATTAAGGGACTTTGAAAACATGCGTTTTTCACATTTTACAGCAATACCTCCTTTAAACCCTGTCTACCCCATATTCGCCCAGGTCCAGCAACCTTCTTGGGGGTTGCTCACAAGAAATTTTTCTTGTGCTTTATGCTTTGAAGGTAGTTGTATGCATGCACAAGGGGAAGAACCCCCCGAATTTTTGGGTGAGGAGCAGAAACCCTCTTCCTCCTGGGGGTTCTTCTCCTGCATGCATACAATCTCCCTCAATGCATCAACCAAAGGATTTTTTTTCCAGCTTTCTAGTGTATTTTTCTAGAGTATATTTCCTGTTTATCAATTGCTTTGTTTGAGTTTTGTATCCAAATTACTCTATAAATATATGTCATAGATCATGTTTTTGCTTGTCCTTCTTTACCTTGTTTTACTGTTCCTAATTAAATAAATTAATTTTCATAACTTTTAATATAAGGCTAAATCTTACAGCTTATATAAATATATTATTTAATATTGTTATGAAAATTCACTATCATAACGCACTTGCTGCGTTCCGAACCTTTTTAGGTTACCTATTTATACAAAAGCTTAAGAAATTCATGAATAAGCATTACATTTCAATGATTGAATAATTTCAGTTTTATTTCTAACCAAACTAAAAATTCCTAAATACGTCCCTGACGTTTCTCCCACTCAAGTCACCGAACTCCGCCCAGTTTGGAAAAGTGTACAGGCTTCTTGTATTGCAAAACTGCACCTTTGTTACCTCTATCCCTTACAACCTCTTTGGGTGTACGGCAAAAATTCTCCATCTTATTCCGCAGTAAAAGATTGGTCAAAACGGTTTAGAATGGGGAAAGAGCCCTTGGAAGATGACGCAAGAACAGGAAGGACGGTGGAAGTGGCGACTGACAACAATATTGCCCTTGTTGAGGATCTCATAGTGATGGTCAAAACCGGTATTTTCTATTAACAGTTGAAGCCGTTTACGTTATTTCATAATAACCGTTGAAAATAACAGCTTCAGTAATTTATCTGTTATTTTGAACTGCATAGTCGATCGGTAGTATCCTACATTCCCAAAGCTGTGAGCGAGAGCGAGCACACTAGTATGAATAACGTGTTACGTGTTAAGTAATATGTTATGAAGTAAAGTCCGCTCTATACTGCATAGCATACCCATACATATTTATCAATCCCAGTCTCATATCCATTCATCCCGTAAAATAGTTAAATTTAAGAGTTGCCGATGAAAACAGATGTTTATTTATCGAACCTAGTTGCAGTGGAACTGAAACAGATACGAGTCCGAATTCTAGTTTACTGTAAGAAGCGATATTTTGTACCTGTTATTTTTATAAATCCATAACTGGTGGTTTCCGTTGCGGCTCGACAACCGTTTAAAAATAACAGACAGTTAAATAACGACCCATCACTACGATCTCATATTAAGCGATCGACGCTTAAAAGTGAAAGAACTATCAAAAATGTCGGGGCTTTCAAATAGAAGCGTTAGGTGGGTCCCCAAACATCTTTTAGCACTAAGTGAAGATTGGAACCGGCGATGAGCACTGATGAGTGCACTTGGAGAACCCAAATCTAGAATTGTTCATCCTCTGATGACGCTAACTTTGTTAGTGAAACGATCGTCAGATCTTTAAAAAGCTGTGCTGTGATGATTTGGGGTCTCCAAGTGTACTTATCTTTTAGCAGTTCAGCGCCCAACGTCGTGTTGACTGCCAGATACTTTTTGGACGTCTGTGGAGAAAACTCTGTGAACGTGTTGAAGACAATTGCCACAGAGGATGACTATGGTTCTCTACTATGATCCTTTGTGCAAGAGGGAGTCGATGGAATGGTGGCGTAAAGGAGAAATACCGCCAAGAAAGTTCAAGGTCTGTCAGTCGACAAAAAAAGTGAGGGCTACGATTTTTTTGGGATTGTGATGGTACTCTTCTCATAGACCTTAAAGAGCGCAACACTACACTAAACGGAGCATCTTATGCAACACTGCTGCATAAATTACGACAAAATATTCGTGAGAACAGACGTAGGAAACTGACCAAAAGCGTGCGTTTGCTCCAGGACAATGCACCTGTGCACACTGCTAGAATTTAGTGATGGGTTGTTATTTAACAGTCTGTTATTCTTTAACTGTTGTCGAGCCGCAACAGTAACAACCTGTTATGGATATATACAAATAACAGGTACAGTGGAGGGGATGCTGTTGCGCTTTACACTAGAACTCGGAGTCGTATCTGTTTCTGTTGTCGTATCTGTTTCTGTTGCACTGCTACGATGAAGCAGCTTCTGTTTTCATCCGCAACTGTTATAACAGGATGAATGGACATGAGGCTGGGAATGGGGTATAGAGTATAGAGCGGACTTTACTTCATAACATACTACTTTATACTAGTGTGCTCACAGCTTTGGGAACGTAGGGTCGTCGGTACAATGAAACTGTTAAATTTTGACAGGTTGTTGATTCACACAAAACACACACATATATTTACAATTTATAAACAAACACAAAATATGAAAAATGTAAATAAAATCAACGATGTTTCTTTTTTTCTTTGAGAAAAATTGTCTTACACTAAAAAAAATACTTTTCTAACAAAACACTTTCAAAGTTCTGAGTTTTTGTTGATGAACATTATTTGACTGACTTTGGTCGACGAAAGTCTGTTACGGCGGTCACTTAAAATTTGTCCTGTTTTAGAAAAAAGTCTTTCGCACGGAAGAGACGTAGCGACAGCCCCAAACTTCTCCTTCACCATTTTACTTGAATGTGGATATTCATAAGAATGAATTTTTCACCATTTAAGTGGATCTCCATTTCTAGGCAAAAGCGGTTCGTTGTTTGCACAGTTTTTAAAAGCGTACTGATTAAGATGACCGGAGATTCACCGGCGGTGAACCGAGAATCGAAAATGTAACTAGAGATCCTTCTAACAAAAAATAAAAGCGTAATGTAATAAAGAACCATATGTGCAGAATAAAGGCAAATTTCTTTACCGAAATTTTATGAGAGGTGCAGCATGTTGGAGCTTCCGGTTTTGCGGAAACTCCATCAACTTTCATTATTCAAATGGAACACCTTTTATATTACCTCATTTTATTAATATTACAAGTCATGCTTGTAAAAAGTAAACTAAGTTTCCTTCGCTTCTGACATTTATGGTCGCTAAAAAATTCGTTCTTAATTTTTCAATATGTGAAAGGCTGTATACCTATGTAGCAAGTGAAAATTATTAAAAATGAACTATATCACTGTAAAAATAAAATCAGGTCACCGCGTATATAAAAAAATAATCACATAGTCGTTGACGTAAACTCAATCTTCATTAGATAACTCGATATGCAGATGGCATTTTTGTTTTAAGAAAAAACTGATATGTATACAAAGGTACAGTTATTCTTTGACATGAGTCCTTAGGTATTATATTATATTAGGTAGTTTTTTGCTCATTCTTCTTTGCCTTATGTAACTAATAAATCAATATTCCTTTTTACTTTTCACTTTGGAAATCTAAGAAATGGGTCCCATTTTAAACATCTTTTTTTATTACTACTGCAAAATAAAAAATCGCTGAAACTTAAAAAATCTCAGAAACAGTACCAATTTTAATGAAATTATAAAAATATTCCCTGTACCCGGTATAGTTGAAACCAGACACACTTCGCCCTATAGGTAGAGAGAAAAAAATTAGTTTTAATTTAAAAAAATATATTTATTTTATTTTTTGCTTACAATAATTCATTTATTTCATATAGCTCTCATTTTCAAGGAAAAGATGGCTATAGAGGTTTTCAAGCTCAATGCTTAACTAATACTTAATTAGTTAAGAAAATTCGAAAGAAATTCTGCATTGTTGAATTTTTTACCAAATTATTATTAGTGATGAATACCCAAAAAAACTTCCATCATTTTTTTAATAAAAAATTTATTAATTGTTTTAAACATAATACAAGAATATTTTTTATTTAAACATTACCCAACTACACCACCGGACGGGTTCAGCTACTGTTACTACCTCTACGTGGAATTCTTAATAATTCATAGTTCATACTGTTATTTTCAACCTGTTATATTTAACTGTTATTTCTAAAAACAGTAACAGGTGCGACCTGTTAAAGCAATATAACAGTTTTTTCCCATCACTACTAGAATTACACAAGCCGCAATTCATGACTGCGATTTCGAACAAATTGTAAATTCAAAGAAGGGCCTTCGCGGGCGCCATTTCAGTGACGACGAAGAGGTGAAGTGAAAGCTGCAATTTGGGCACATTTTGAGGACAAACCGAAAGAATATTTTTATGTGTACTGAATTGTTGCTGAAACGATGTAATAAGTGCATTGATATTAGGGGGGGACTTATATTCACAAATAAAATTTAATAATAATGATAATAATAAATAGTGATAGGTAACTGCAGGAGCACAGGTTTGCTGGGAATGGAGCATATAACATAGCAAGCGAAAGAACAGAAATAGCGGAAAAAAACATTTTTAAGTTACCGCACCAGACCAGCGAAGAGGTTTAAATGAAAACAACTCGGCGAAGACAAGGAAGCAAAGGTAAAAATAGTGTCAACATGCATGTAAGATGCCAAACTTTTTCTATCGGCAGTCGATTTATCTAAATCTGTCCGGAAGGTAAACTGCAATTTTACCCTCCAAAGTATGTAAATGGGGATCGCGCCTGCGTAATTGCCAGCAAGATGTCCAGATCTACAACCTATTGACCATGAAACTAGATATTACCCCTATATGGCCAATTTACGCGTCAACAGGTAACTTTAAATACATTGAGGAGTGTTTGGCGTAAGTTGTGGATAATTTGAAGATAAATCGGAGCTGAAGAACTTAAGAAAAACTAATTTTAGATGTCATTCATTACATTGATCATTTCTATAGTCGTTAATCTCTATTTTAGTTAAATGTGTTTCTTTTTGTAATCTGCGTCTTATTTTATATAAAAAATTTTGTCTTCATATCGCTATCTTTTATTATTAAAATCCACCAAGTTTATTTTTTTCTCCCTGACGCCTCGTCCGCGGCTTTCCCGCCCCAATAGCACTGCAGCAAGTTTATCACTCTTGCATAAAAAAATTTAATTCCCGAAAGCACAAAAATTAATGCAAAGCATCAAAGATCGACTGAATGGGGTGTACGGCAAAAATTCTCCATCTTATTCCGCAGTAAAAGATTGGTCAGGTCAGGTCAACAGTCGATTTATCTAAATCTGTCCGGAAGGTAAACTGCAATTTTACTCTCCAAAGTATGTAAATGGGGATCGCGCCTGCGGAATTGCCAGCAAGATGTCCAGATCTCAAACCCATTGACCATGAAACTAGATATTATCACTTTACGGCCAATTTACGCGTCAACAGGTAACTTTAAATACATTGAGGAGTATTTGGCGGAAGTTGTGGATAATTTGAAGATAAATCGGAGATGAAGAACTTAAGAATAACTAATTTTAGATGTCATTCATTACATCGATCATTTCTATAGTCGTAAATCTCTATTTTAGTTAAATGTATTTCTTTTTGTAATCTGCGTCTTATTTTGTGTATTTTTTTTTCAAATCGCTGTCTTTTATAATTAAAATCCAGCAAGATTATTACCCTTGCATAAAAAGATGTAGAATTCCCGAAAGCAAAAAAATTAATGTAATTTTTTTAAGTCACGCAATAATTATTTGGGGGCAGGCTACACAAAACATTTAAATAATAAAACAGCTGTCACAAATCGATTATATCTTCTAGAAAATACGTGGACTGGACCTGCAATATTTCAAATATATGCCTACGTTCCTAACCGAAAACTCACTTGACTGTTGACATTGTGACATTTAAAATCCGAAAGACAAAGGGCTAAAGCCGGCTAAAATATTCACGAAATACACACTCAAACTACACACACGCACCCTTGGCACATCAATAGACGATACGAGACACAACAATAATGAACCCGAAAACATCAAGCGGGCCGTGCATCCGACATGTCACCGTCTCCGTCCGACGAACTATAATCAAGTGTCCCATGGATCTAACGTAACAATATCCCATTAACAAGGTCCCCATTCCAATAATAAAATCCTCTTTTCAAATACCTGTATCAAAGTTGCTGAATCATCGACAAGGGCGTTAATAGCAAACCAAACAGATGCTATTAAAAGGTTTTTTTTTCCATCCATTGTCCGAATCATTAAAAGACCACGACGAATATTAATTAATCATTTTTCAATCTAAGTCTGTAACACCGATTTAAACAGTAAACAAATGATGAAATGGTCGCTTTAGAATCTCCCCGCTGCGACAAACATGACATAAAAATAGGTTTTTTTTTTCATACAAACACGGATTTAGAAACGCTAACATAAACAAGATGTACTATAATTGTCACTCACTTGTCCTCAGGCGACTGTGATGTTCTGTGACTTGTTTATGAATTCAAGAGGTAACACACACAAACACCATCGTTTCCAATTATAAATACATAAACTGCAATTACTTTATGTTTACGTTAAATGTTCTGCACGTTTTTCGGTTTGATTAATTGCGAGAAAAAGACCGCAAGTTACAATTATAATCACATCACACATCGTATTTACATGGAAGACACGACCTCCACAAATGTACTTTCTCTTGGCGACTAATCCATCAAAAGTCAAAACAAAAGCCCACTTAACCCTTGTGGACTGGATTATGGCATAAACGTCAAGTATTGGCGGCTGATCCATCGGTCGTTGGCACTACTGTTGTTGGCACGTTCAAATTGAAAATTAGATTAGATATTTCGAACATATCCTTAACAAATTGTAAAATGATCTATTTCCCAATTTAAAACGTAAAAAGGCATTTTACGCAAAAGGTATTAAATCTTATCAAAATATCAACAACATAACTAAGTGAAGATTGGAACCTGTGATGAGCACTGATAAGTACACTTCGGAGAACCCGAATCTCCACAACACATTTTAAAAGACCTGACGACAGTTTCACTAACCAAGTTGGCGTCATCAGAAGATGAAAAATTCTCCAAAAAAATTTTCATCCTCCGATGACGCTAACTTGGTCAGTGAATCGTCGGGTCTTTTAAAATGTTTTGCGGTGATTTGGGTTCTCAAAGTGTACTTATCATCAACATAAATTGGGACAAAAAATAATAGAATCTATCCAAGAAAATAATATAATATGAAAGGGACTTTAATGATATTGCAAATATTTGGTGTAACGTACTTTAAAAATAATAAATTAAAAAAATATATAATATACGGAATGTAATGCAAATTATTAATTTCTTCATGAAATATTTTTTAGGTTTCATTTGAAATTTACTATTAATATTTATATTTTAACAAAAACTATAACACACTATTATATTGTATCTTGTCTCTGTAACATCGGTCTATTTCCGCGACTATGGCCAATCACCGACACAAGGCAGCTGTTTCACCTTACTCTCTTAAAAATTTTACCGTACCCCCTCCTTCCCGTAGGGATAGTGGGGATCTTTAACCCGCCCAGCATCGCATGGTAAACAAAACCGGCGGATTAACGCCTTCTCCAATGGGTGGAACGTGCAGACATTCCATACTTGCTCAAATACCATTCCCAGCCTCGGTTGATGTTTTGAAGTATGTACTGAAAAAGATCGCGCTTCTACTGATAATCGAACCAACGACCTTTATGGCTTCAGATCTACACGTTCTTAACACTGGACCACAGAGGTTGCAAAAATTTTGTATGCTCACTTAAATATCTACACTCAAAAAAGCCTTGACCAATCAGTAAGACACAAATTTTATATTTTTTATATCGCCGGAAAATATTTTTATTTTGTAAATTTTGGCAAGCTCAACTTATTGTTAGTCTGATAAAACCGCAAAGGAATGAACTCATCGAGAACCGATTTATACGCAAAAAGCAGTTTCGCAAAAGATATTTTTGCAAAGAAAATGTCAAATGAATTGTTTAGCAAAAACAATAATTTTCAGATTTCCAAAGTTAACTTGAATATGAATTTAAATAAACACTCTCCCCAGAGCATTCTTTGGTTTTCTTGTATATAATTTTTATATAAATTTAAGTAGTCAGTAGTAACTAATGAGCTATAAATTATATAGGTACCTATAAGCATTTACTTATATAATATAAATATATATATATATATATATATATATATATATATATATATATATATATATATATATATATATATATATATAAATCGAAGGCTGTACGTATTAAAATAAAAAGAATAGCTTTAATTTGAATAAAAAATTTCAATGTCGGCGTAAAC
The DNA here is from genome assembly GCA_964006375.1 of Tillus elongatus. NCBI lineage: Eukaryota > Metazoa > Arthropoda > Insecta > Coleoptera > Cleridae > Tillus > Tillus elongatus. The sequence continues at coordinate 106,103,674 of OZ023270.1, forward strand.
AAGTGTGGGAACTTTTAATCATACTTAATATCGTTAGTATTATTTTTCAAATATTTCCCTGGTAATTAAACTAATTTAAAAACATATTGTTAATTTACTCACAACAAAAGTAAATACTTTATTATTGCGAACGTCGACGCAGAATAACCAGAAAACGCATACAAATTAAATTTTACTTTGTCAAGCGGTAATTATTAAAAGAGGAAAGCCTCATTTAAAGTGTATATTTTGCTATTCTAGACTTACTTTACAATCATATAAAACTTCATTTGCGTATAACGATACACGATATCTAAATTAAATAATTCCACAAACAGATGACATTATTTTTAAAAAGAAACACAGGTTTTTAAATAATATGCGGAGTAATGTACTTACATATTGTCGTAGAAACTTTGTCGTTACGGAGACTGCTCATCTTAGTTGACTGAACACATTTATTAACTATGCTAATGAATTCCATATTTTAATGAAAGTGTCTTAAAGAATAGTCGTTGTCTTTCCGTTTTACAATCTGATGGCATGGGCATGACGCTTTTTGATGTCAGCGATCTCTAATGGCACTGTTTCTATTGCCAACGTTACTATATGTCACATGTCATCAAATCAAATCTGTCATTTCAGTTATTATTGGTTATTTGTATTTGTCATCGAGTCGTTTGTATTATTTTCTTATGTGCAGATTTTCACGAGTGTAGTGCATTATAAAATTTCAATATTCGAAGACTATTTGGTTGTGCTCATTTCAAAATAATATGACCCCATGGATCGTTCAGATTTATGTGGGTGCAAGGGTTATAGAACCTGTTTAATTTGCGAGAAAACTTGCAACCTCGGCTTCGCCACAAAATCCTTAAATTTAGAGGAACATACCACCTATGTTTACTGCCCTTTGTGCAGTCTAGCATGGCCAGGACTACACATAGACGACTACAAAACCCATCCAAACCATGAAGGCACCCCAATATCATACCCTGGTGTTTATGTCGACTTGAATTTTCTCACAGAGGAAAAAGAAAACTTCTTGATTGGCAACATCGACGAACAACCATGGGACTTATCACAGAGTGGACGTAGAAAACAAAACTACGGCCCCAAATGTAACTTTAAGAAGCGGAAATTGAGGTTAGATAATTTTAATGGATTCCCTATATACTCGCAATTTCTTCAAGATAAGTTCAAAGATGTGTCTGTTTTGAGAAATTTCCAAACGATAGAGCAGTGTACTTTGGAATATGATCCTGAAAGAGGTGCTTCAATCGATCCACATATAGATGATTGTTGGATTTGGGGCGAAAGAATCGTCACAGTAAATTTATTATCGGATTCAATGTTAACCATGACATATAATAAAAAATGTGGGAGTTACAATTTAGATTGTGTGAAGCAATATTATTCGATAATGGATGTGAATAAAGAACCATTCCAGATAGAAGAATTTGAAGAAGGTGTTAATTATCCAGTTGTTAGGATACCAATGCCTAGAAGGTCCCTTTTGGTTTTGTACGGTTCTGCGAGATATGATTGGGAACATAGAGTGCTTAGAGAGGATGTTTTAGAACGTAGAGTGTGCATAGCATATCGGGAATTCACACCTACCTATTTACCGGATGGTGAAAAATATAATGAGGCTGAAGATATATTTTCAAATGCTAAATTATTTTGGTAATGAAGAAATTTAAGAACACAGTGTATGTATATAAATTTGTAAGCTAGTTGTAATGTTACTCGTAATATAAACCCTCTCCCTATAAGTGATTATTTGTTTTAAGTTTTAAGCAAATATAATTTTTTTCAGTGAATTTGCAGTTTACCTCACAAACAGTTTTAGATTAATCGACTACTGATAGATCAAGTTTTTCCTTGTATTTGCAGAGTTGGGTAACATTTAAACTTCTTCGCTGGCCTCATGCTGTAAGTTAAGTATAATTTTTTTTCACTTGCTATGTTACACCTTTCCCGGTACACCCATTCCCATGCAGTTACCTATCACTATATATTTCTCAGATTACACTCTGTCGTGTTTTGACTGAGGAGGTGGGGAGGGTCCACTACTCTATCGTGGGGTCTTCCTTCCTCTCCTACATGCCTACAACTACCTTCAATGGGAACATCCCCCAAGAAAGTTACAGGGCCTGGAGTGAATGCTGAGTAGGCAGCGTTTAAAGGAGGTGTGGCTGAAAAATCTAAAAAAAGGCAGCTTTTAGACGTCAGACGCATTTTCCGCTCATATTTCCTTTTTATCTTCCCCACACAGCACTTGTATTCACTCCTGTTCCCGTAACTTTATTGGGGGTTGTTTTCAAAGAAAATTTCGGTAACTTTGCAGATTAGCTCCCGAACGCTTTTCAAAAAATTGTTTTCAGAAACATTACTAGGATCCCCCACGGATGTACAAACTACAAGAAAAATTTTTGTTTACACCCCTCAAGGAAGTTACAGGACTAAGAGTGAATAGGGGTGCTGGGCGAGGCAGGTAGTAAAACGGAAATATGAGCAGAAAATGCGAAGAAAACTGTTTGAAAGCTGTCTATGTGAAGCCATATCCCCATTAAACACTGCCTACCCTGCACAGCACCCTTATTCGCCCTAGGTCCCGTAACTTCCTTAGGGGGTATGCACAAGAGATTTTTCTTGTGGTTCACGCAACGAGGGTGGTTGTATGCACACGAGAGGGGTGAGAAAATGCCAAAACTCCTCAACTTGCGGCAGGGGGTGGTGGGTAATTCGTTGTGGAGATTTTCCTTCCCCTCTCGCGTGTATACAACCACCCTTGTTGCATAAACCACAAGAAAAATGTCTTGTTCATATCCGCCAAGGAAGTTACGGCACCTAGGGGAATAGGGGTACTGTGCGGGGTAGACAGGGTTTAAGGGAGATATGTCTTCAAGATGTGAAAAAGGTAGCTTTCAAGCCCGTTTTCTTCGCATTTTCTGCTCATATTTCGTTTTTACTACCTACCCCGCCCAGCAACCCTATTCACTCTTGGTCCTGTAACTTCCTTGGTGGGTGTGAACAAGAAATTTTTATTGTGGTTTGTACATCCAGGGGGGGGGGCTAGGTTTCTGAAAACAGTTTTTTGAAAAGCTTTCGGGAGCTAATCTGCAAATTTACCAAAATTTCTTGTGGTTTGTGCATTCAGGGGGGGTTCTAAGCATGTTTCTGACAAAAAACTTCTAAAAACCCTGAGTTAGCTAAACTGCAAATTTACCGTAATCTTTTCTCCTCTTGTTATTCAAATACATTCTATGAATAAATGGAACAAATATGGCGATAAGATGTATCCTTTTACAAAAACAAGGAAATAGGTAAGTACAATTTGGATAACCCAATTCACCATAATACAGTTTGTAGACCCGAGGATCGTTTCGCTAACAAAGTTAGCATCATCAGAGGGATGAATAAACTAGGTTATAGTTTAGTATCTTCATCCCTCTGAAGACGGTAACTTTGTTAGCGAAACGATCGTCAGTCTAAAAACTGTATTGTGATGAATTGGGTTAACCAAATTGTACTTATCAGTGCTCATCACAGGTTCCAAACTTCGCTTAAAGAAGTAGGTATACTTAGGAAAGTACTAATTAATTAGAAGTATAGATTTAAACATATATACAGGTGTTTCTTAAGTAGAGGTTAAAAAAATCCAGGGGCATTTTCTGTGGTCAAAAATAAGTTGTTTTTTTTTTGTTAGATACACATGGGCAAAAATCAGTGAGAAGATACAAAACGCGACGACCATGTCGATACTAACATCTTCTGTTGCTGCAGATGTTTACTTTTTTTTTCTCCCTCAGGGCTCGTCCGCGGCCTTGCCGCCCCGATCGCACTGCAACCTTTGGCTTATTGTGCATACCCTTAGTCTTACTCCACCCATTCCAAAATCACTGTGCCTTGAACTAGTCTGCCAGCGATTGGTAGGGTGAAGTTTTATATTGCTCTGTCTCCGGTCTAGACTGACCGTAGATCAGTTGTCGGTCCAGAGCTTTACACTCGCACAAGATGTGCTGGACTGATTCCTTCCCCTCGCCGCAGAGTCTGCATGCGAGGTCCTCCTCGAACCGCCCCATATTATGCAGGTGTTTCTTGACGGCCATGTGTCTTGTCAAAAGACCTGTTATGTTTCTGAGCTGTACTCTGTTAAGATTTAGCAGCTCCACAGCTCTCTTTAAACTGGGTTCGTAAATTATTGACTTCCCATGTCTGAGCCCTGGACAGTCCGCCCAGTACACCTTGTGTTGGTTTCTGACCCAGGACTTAATGGCTCCCCTGGCAGTCTTTGTCACGCCCAGAGCCGGTTCTGGTCCCATAAATGGTTCTACTGACCCTCTCTTCGCGAGACTGTCAGCTTCTTCATTGCCTTTGACCCCTGAGTGTCCCGGCACCCAGATGAGGGTCACCTCATTCTGCCCAGCTAGGTCGCTCGTCTCATCTCGGCACTCACTCACCAGCCAAGAATTTACCCGTGCAGATGTTTACTACTGCCAGAATAGATGCTTTGGTTACCGCAGTTACTTGCAGTCGTTTAATTTTGCCTGACTTCTCGTGTCTATGTTAAAACTTGTTACATTAGGGTCATACCGCTTACCTACTAATTCGCGGCGAACAGTATACTTAAGGTTCGCCCCCATCCGTCTTGAATTATTGTGTTACGCTTAGGTCATACACTCGCCAAATCGCAGAGAAAGCTAACCCTATTGGTTTATTTTTTTAAATATCGTAATATTATTTAAAACTTGACCAATAGGAATCAGTTTCACAATTCGCGAGTGTATGAACCAAGCTTAAGGATAAGTTGTGATTGTGTTATTTGTGTGAATTATAGCTGAGCCGTGGCTCATAATATTGCATAAGGTAATTCATGTTACATGAATAAAGACAACAACAGAGATGTAGCATTCTTCATTTTCTCCATGGATTGTCTGTTGTAAGTAAACATTATTAATTTATTACAATTAAAATGACCGAAGTCCCTATAATTATCAGAATTGGAATGAAAAATACAATTTTATCAGCAGAGCTAAGCAGTGGATTAAGGTAGTTGATAGAAAGGACCTACTACTGTTCGATCACCAATATTTCTAATTTCACTATCAAGTATGCCGCAATTCTGTGACCAATTTAAAGAAACTTGTCAATAATAACCAAAAACTGAAAAATATTCGTCGTGAATGATTATAAGAAAATAATGTACTAATAAATAAATCAACAACACCATTTTGTGTTTGAAATTTTATTATTATCGCTCACAATAATAGTGGGAAAATATTTTTACAGTCAGTGGAAACTTATTTTAGAGCTTCAAATTTACCGCCACACAGGTTTGCAAATTTACCGCCTCTATTTCTGTCATTTTTAAGCGACTAGAGCGCTATAGACGTGTCAAATGTTAACTAGAGCCTACCCAAAAGCTGATCGCTCTTATTATATTTCACAATGACGTATATATGTCATTGATATTTCACTTCCAGTTCAAGTTGTATATTGAGTTTACTGACATTATGTTGACAAATGTCAACATTTTTTGACATAACACTACCTGCCGGCGTCTGGTGAACTCGTCCTATCTGTATAAAATAAATTTGTATATACAGTCTGTTCCATGACAAATATCATCTTCAAAAGGCAATCAAAAGTAAAACTCCACAGATTTTAATAGTACTATAATCTGATCGAAAAAAAGGCTAGTTCAGCAGGCGCCTAGCGCTGCCAGCAGCTGCATTGTCAAGAAATGTTGAGAAACGTCAACATTTTTGACATAACACGGCAGCGCTGACGCCGGGTGAACTCGCCCATTGAAATGGTTCACTATTCAACTGTTGGCGCCCTGTGGACGCAGTTATTCTCCGAATTTACCAGGTACCAACAGCTGAGTTTAAGCGTCTATCTGTTGACTACCTATACATTTCAGAGACTGATGAACGCAATGATGTCTTCAAGCTTTATTTGTGACATTTGTCTGAGCTCCACCAGAAAGTTAGCGGGACGGATGACAGGTACGTTGACACTTATTCAACTCTTGCCGCTTGGTGAACTCTACTAAATATGTTTGATGTAACTATAGAAAAACGCGTCTATGGTTGTTAAATACTTGAGCACAATAAACAAAATATCTACTAAATTGAGTAACGAAAACTAGTCATCTCAGACTTCAGACAGCTCTGAAAAAAATGTTAAATATTTATTACTTGTATACTTAAACATTACACGAGTTTCTCCGCTTAACGGAAAATATAGTATTACAAAATTTATTCATACCATAGAATGAAATCAACAAAATGATACAGTAGTATAGTTATGTTAAATTTATTGCATCACCAGTTTACAGCTCTTATAAATTTGGACATAACTTAGCAATGAAATAAATACACATTCATCTACTTAATGCTCGTATATTTGGTAACAGCTTTGGTACCTTCGCTTACTGCATGTTTTGCTAATTCACCAGGCAATAGCAATCTGACGGCAGTCTGAATTTCCCTGCTCGTTATGGTGGATCTCTTGTTATACTGCGACAGTCTCGAAGATTCTGCTGCCATCCGCTCAAAGATATCATTGACGAAACTGTTCATGATGCTCATGGCCCTGCTCGAAATACCTGTATCCGGATGCACTTGCTTGAGCACTTTATAGATGTAGATGGCATAACTTTCTTTGCGCTTGCGCTTCTTTTTCTTGTCGCCCTTTGAAATGTTCTTCTGGGCCTTACCCGCTTTACGGGGTACTTTGCCGCTTGCCGAAGCTTGCACGGGTTGTGGCATGACGTTTTCACTACAACTGACAGACGAACTTTGACAGTTTAACCGTTAACTTGACTACAATCAAGTGATAACTAGACGGAAAAGGATGAAACAGGTTTCGGTGCGGCTTTTATGTTGTAAGCAATACCAATGAAAGCCACGCCTCATTTCAATTTCAACAAATCACCGTTTAATTTTTTGCTTGTTGTTTCAGGATTGGTTAATTTGTTCAATTAGTTAATGTCATGAAGCTCTGCTGTTTTGTTATAGCGCCACAGAATATACTTTCTGTTAAGAACAGCGTCTACTCATGATCGAATTAAGTCATTGTATTATTGAGCCAGTTAATATTATTTAACGGATAAATTAGTTTCTAAATAAAATTGATATTTCCATAAATGACTTTTAGGATCATTATTTTACGACCATATAACAAATAAATATTTGCATTGTGCTTTGTATCTGACATAAATTGCTTCGTGTGCGCTGATATTTTCATTGATGTAGACTGTGCGTCATATACAAACGCCAACAATTAATTTCGTGTCGAACAACGCACGGTATCTACCGCATGATATAAATAACGAGAGATATGATATTCAGACTACCTATTTTTAGACCTGTCACGCGCATGGTGTGGTGAGTCCAATGCAACAATAATATGCTGTCGTGCAGTGGGGTTTGACGTTTCATTACAACCTCTTAACAAATTACGTATTTTACTAATATTTAAGTGCATACAGTTGGAAGTAATAAAAATGAACAAGATTAAATTTAGTGCTGCGATCTATATTATCTGAAAAAGACAATATAGGCGTAATTTCAACCGCATTAAACTGACATATAGAAACTTTTTGATTGCGAATGATTTTATTTTAAGTGTGTAGTTGGACTTTTATAACGTTACTCACCACGTGACGTCATAGGAGGGGGCGGGACATATGCGCAATATTATATCTCTTCTAAGTAATTATATCTTGGCTGTAACGCAACAATAACATTATTTATTTATTGTCAAATAAAAACGTCAATTGAAAATTATTATAATGAACGATGAATTAAATCAATAAAGAAATTAAATTTGAAGATTGCTGTTTTATGCATCGAAATAAAATTCAAATAGGAGTTTTTTGTTATGCTAATTTTTACACTACAGTCCATCGTTGCTGCGGCTTTTTTTTTTAGAAAAATAATTTTAATATGTATTTTGTTTCTATAGACAATCACCCTGCAAATTTTACCGTTTATCAACATTTATCAACAAATTTTGAAACTTCCACTAATTGTTTGACTTCGTTGCTGCAACGCATGATACAAATAACGAGAGATATGATATTCAGAATACATATTTTTAGACCTGTCACGCGCATGGTGTCAAGTGGTGAGTCCAATGCCATAATAATATTCTGTCATGCAGTGGGGTTTGACGTTTAATCACAACCTCTTAACAAATTACGTATTTTACTAATATTTAAGTGCATACAGTTGGAAGTAATAAAAATGAACAAGATTAAATTTAGTGCTGCGATCTATATTATCTGAAAAAGACAATATAGGCGTACCTTCAACCGCATTAAAACGTATAGAAACTTATTGATTGAGAATGACTTTGTTTTAAGTGTATAGTTTGAGTTCTGTGACGTTTCTCTCCACGTGACGTCATATGAGGGGGCGGGGCATACGCGCAATATCATATCTCTTCTAAGTCATTATATCATGGAACATACTTTTTGTTAAGAACAGCGTCTACTCATGATAGAATTAAGTCATTATATCATGGAGCCTACCCCAAATTAATATTATTTAACCGATAAATTAATTTTTAAATAAAACTCATATTTCCATAAATGACTCATAGGATCATTTTTTACGACAATAAAAAAGGAATGTTAAAGCGCATCCACACCAATAAATATTTGCATTGTGCGTTGTATTTGATACAAATTGCTTCGTGTGCACTGAAAATTTTAATGATGTAGACTGCTCGTCGCATGCAAACGCAACGCAAAGAATTTTGTGTCGAACAACACACGCTATCTACCGTGCTGTCGTCGGTTTTCTAGTCAACATGAAATAAGAGATTTGTTGTGTCAATGTGGACTCGACTCTGGATGCTGTGTAGTTTTAGTGAATTTTTGTTATATTTAGCGATGTGGCAGATTCGGCCGTACAACACACAACAAATATTTTCGTTGGAAAATACATGACCATATTCAAACGTCGCAAATTTTTATGCCGATTTTCAAAATACAAAGTACAACATAAATATTTATTGATATGGATCCGCCTTAAAAAATTTTCTCCCTCTTTAGGGCTCATCCGCGTCTTTGCCACCCCGATAGCACCGCACCATTGGGCTTATTGTGCATATTCGCCTTAATATGGCGAAATGATTTGCTTACGTTATGTCATTTTTCTAGCTAGCGCATTATTTTTCTATTACGCTTTGTCGTTGGGCCAGTGATAAGAACGTGTGCCTGTGAAGCGAAAGCCCTGTACTCGATTCTTAGTATAGAAACGTCATTTCACTTTTTCTGTACGTATGATAAAATTAATATTAATACTGTCGTTGAGCCAGTTAAAATCTGCACATTCCAGCCTTCGGAAGGGGCGTAAAGTCATAGGTCCCGTGTACCATGCCATGCCGGACACGTTAAAGATCCCTGTCTTGCAGAAAAGGCGGGGTTCGGTAAAATTTGCAGGGTGATTGTCTATAGAAACAAAATACATATTAAAATTATTTTTCTAAAAAAAAAAGCCGCAGCAACGATGGACTGTAGTGTAAAAATTAGCATAACAAAAAACTCCTATTAGAATTTTATTTCGATGCATAAAACAGCAATCTTCAAATTTAATTTCTTTATTGATTTAATTCATCGTACATTATAATAATTTTCAATTGACGTTTTTATTTGACAATAAATAAATAATGTTATTGTTGCGTTACAGCCAAGATATAATTACTTAGAAGAGATATAATATTGCGCATATGTCCCGCCCCCTCCTATGACGTCACGTGGTGAGTAACGTTATAAAAGTCCAACTACACACTTAAAATAAAATCATTCGCAATCAAAAAGTTTCTATATGTCAGTTTAATGCGGTTGAAATTACGCCTATATTGTCTTTTTCAGATAATATAGATCGCAGCACTAAATTTAATCTTGTTCATTTTTATTACTTCCAACTGTATGCACTTAAATATTAGTAAAATACGTAATTTGTTAAGAGGTTGTGATTAAACGTCAAACCCCACTGCATGACAGAATATTATTATGGCATTGGACTCACCACTTGACACCATGCGCGTGACAGGTCTAAAAATATGTATTCTGAATATCATATCTCTCGTTATTTGTATCATGCGTTGCAGCAACGAAGTCAAACAATTAGTGGAAGTTTCAAAATTTGTTGATAAATGTTAAATTCAAATTCGAAATAATATAAATTAAGTTATACGTAGATGCAGAAATTGGTTACATTGATGAAAATACGTAAGGAAACTCAGTCCTTCAGAGGTAATTTATTTGTTGAGTTAATTCTTTTGCTTAACCGAAAATCATTTCAAATTTTAAACTCATCTTTGCAGTTTCTATTCATAATAGATGCATTCAAATCTATGGCTTTAATTGTTTGAATGTTTTAATTAAAACCTGGAAGCTGAGTTCATACACTCGCGAATTGCAAAACTGATTCCCTTTGGTCTATTTAAAATAATATTAGGATATTATTTAAAATAAACCAATAGGAATTGGTTTCACTGCGACTTCCCGATTCTCTTTCAGTAATTCGCCCATAGACTTATAATATATATATCTATAAATTCGCCAGTGTATGAACCAAGCCTGAGACGGCAACCCTACCAAGATGCTAAAAAACACAAGGCGCGCGCGCACTTTAACCGGTAAATGCGCTCTGTTTTTGCGTCATTCGGTCCTTAATTTAATGGTTACTTTCAAGTTTCCACACCGTTTTCGTTACGTAGCTTCCTTTTCGTGTCACTTTTTACGTTGAAACTTCAAACAACTGAATTGTTCCATTTGATCGTCGCCTAGGCAGTGGATTGTATGATCTGTACTTTACTATCGATATTTTCTTTATTTTCGAGAGCAATGGCAGCTGCACGCGAAAGGACTTTCATCATGATCAAACCCGACGGTGTTCAGAGGGGACTCGTTGGAAAAATCATCAAGAGATTCGAAGATAAAGGATTTAAATTAGTCGCTATCAAATTTGTATGGGTGAGTTGAATGGCGTGCGTTGGACCGGCACGGAAAATTTATATGTTTATTAAACTTATATCGATATGAATCTAGTATGTAAGAGGTGTCAAATCAAATTAGGAAGCTTGTATTTCGCTTTTTTAATCAGCTTAGCTTTGGATCTTTGACGTTCATTTGTGTTTTTTTATAACCTCATGGTTCTATCCAAGTTGATGGGTTTTATATTCGATCTATGAAGCATAATTTAAGGTATTTAATTTTACAGGGGACTGTATATTTAAAAAATATTAATTTACAACCTCAATTATATTCAAGGTCAATTTGATTAATTTATTGGGTTCTTAATTCCTCATTTATTAGTGAATTTTCTTAAAAAATTCACTAATGAGGTCGCCACTTGAATTTTTTAAAAATTTCCTCAAATGAGCGCGATCTAAGCCCCATAGAACACATACCTGGGGTCAGCTTCAATTTTTAGGTAAATTTGCAGATTAGCTCCCGAACGCTTTTCAAAAAAATGTTTTCACAAACATTACTAGAACCCCCCTGGATACACAAACCACAAGAAAAATTTCTTGTTCACCCCCCACCCCCCCAAGAAAGTTACGGGACTAGGAGTGCTGGGCGGGGTAGGCAGTAAAAAGGAAATGTGAACAGAAAATGTTAAGAAAACTGCTTGAAAGCTGTCTATTTGAAGCCTTATCTCCATTAAACCCTACCTACTCCGCACAGCACCCCTATTCGCCCCAGGTCCCCTAACTTCCTCGGGGGGGGTTTATGAACAAGAAATTTTTCTTGTGGTTTATGCAACGAGGGTGGTTGTATGCACACGAGAGGGGAAGGAAAATGCCTAGGCCGACCCCCCCTGTGACAGGGGAGGGGTGGGGGTTTTGATGTGGGGATTTAAAATTATTTCATGAAAAAAATCTAGATGCCATGCACTGGATGCTCTCAAATAGTGACTGAATTAAAAAATAATAATCAGTGTCGTAACTCAATTGTTTCAATTAGAACAGTCTGTATTTTGTGTTTCAGAAGTGAAGGACATAATAAATGTTTAATAAGTTATGTTATTTACAAAAAAATGTTTTTGGGTTTTCGCGAAAAAGTTGTTTGTAAATTTTTATGCAAAAAATGTTTTTGGGAGGTTTGTCGAAAAGCTTATTTGATAAAATGTGTTATTGTTTCTGCTATGTAAATTTGTATGCAAAAAACTTTTTTGGCAGTTTTGTCGAAAAGCTTATTTTATGAAATATGGTACATTGTTTTTACTATATAGGCTATACTGGTAACGAAATTTGATGCCTGCTTTCATTAAAGAAAAAGACATATTTGCTATTAAAAACATTTTTATGAAGTCACTACCATAACGCACTTGCTGCGTCCAGACTTTTATATATTAATTCGTACACCAACTTAAAAATTAATGATGGACTGATACACACACGGAAATAACAACAATTACACTTTAAAAGATGGATCCATTAGTTTTTTTTTACATTTCAACAACACACCACGAGGGCTTACAGCCTAAATACTATTGTATCATGGGTGTCGACAAGGAGGAAAGAGGCAACTTGTTAATTCTGGACTTGAAGATTTGGAGGTTCGGAGGAGAAGAAAAACATGTGCCGGCAAGGAATTCCACAACTTGGAAGTCCTCGGGACAAAAGAGCGGGCATAACAAGATGTTCTGTGTCTGGTGACCTGGACAGTAAAAGGGTGCATTCGCTCTGTTCCCCTGGCAGATCTGTTGGGGGCAACAGGTGGAGGAACTATGGAAGAAAGCTCCCCCGAGCAGTGCCCGTGCAGATACCTATAAAAAAGAGAGAGGTCACCAACAGCACGTCAGTGGGCAAGGGATGGCGCCTTTGGGTGAGGGTAGGGTCACCGATGAGATGTATAGCTCTCTTCTGAATGGAGTCCAGGATAGCGAGTGTAGAAGCGACAGCGGCACCCCAGATGTGGGAGCTGTATTCGAGGTTTGGCCTTATTTGTGAAGTATATAGGGTATAGAGATTAGCTGGTGAAAAGTATTTGCGAGCCCGGAAGAGGAAACCTAATTTCTTAGCAGCGGCTTCTGCAATTGATTTGACATGTTGGTGCCAATTGAGATTTCGATCCACAGAAATGCCAACATGTGAAAAGGACTCATCACTTTGAATAACTTGGTTGTTCATTGTGATGGGTCTAGGGCTGGTGTATCTCTTATGAGATAGAAAGCAAGACTGAGTTGAATTGTACAAGATTTCTACTTCCCCAGTCTAATATTTTTTGGAGATCCAGAGAGACAAAACCCTCCATCAGTCTGCGATCATCATCTAATTGGGCTAAAGAGTCAGGCTTAGAATATTGTATATTTGAGTGGAGGGTGTTGTCGCCCGCGTAACTGTGAACTGGGTTGGATGTGCTAGAGAGGAGGTCATTAATGTGGAGAAGAAACAAAGTAGGGGCTAAAGCTGAACCTTGAGGGGCTCCTGCATTAATTGGATACAGTTTAGAGGAATGGTCATCCACGACAACAGAAATGCTCCAGTTTGAGAGGAAATTTGCTGTCCAGGTACAGAGTTTTGGAGGTAGGCGATAGGCTGGAAGTTTATTAAACAGCGCTGCGTGCCACACCTGGTCGAATGCTTTGGATATGTCTAGAGCAACAATCTGCGACTCACCGTGTAGTTCCATAGATTTGTTCCAAGAATGGGTGACAAAGGAAAGGAGGTCGGCAGTTGATCTGCGCTGACGGAATCCATACTGCCTGTCGTGGATTAGACTGTGTTTTTCAAGAAATTTTAGTAATTCTGTGTTTATATACTTTTCCATCACCTTAGAGATGAGTGGAAAGAGAGAAATAGGTCTGTAGTTGCTAAGAAGCGCTTTGGATCCTTTCTTGGGGACGGGTTGTACTCTAGCAGTTTTCGAGTTACTAGGGAATATGCCTCTATTGTAAGATGTCTGAAACATACGAGTCAGGACAGGAGCAAGTTCTGATGCACATTTTTTCAGAACAATTGCTGGGATCTCGTCAAGGCCAGAGGCTTTCCTGGTATTAAGAGAAGAGAGCATCTTTTGTACCTTTTTAGTTTTGAAAATGTTATCAGTCATTTTATGCGTGACATTTGGGACTGTTGGTGGTTGTACATTTGGAGGTGGGTTGAGAGTAGAATTGCCGGCGAACAACGAGGCAAAAAGTTCAGCCTTGCCCAGGGCGGTGGAAATAATTTCGTCCCCTGAAATAAGAGGTGGGAATGTGCTCTTGCAGAAATTATTCCCAATGGATTTAACAAGAGTCCAGAAGGGTTTGCTGCCATATAGATAGCTGCAATGAATTAAAATTTATCTATTTCATTTTATTTACAGCCAAGTGAAGAACTATTGAAGAAACACTATGCCGATTTATCTGGCAGACCCTTCTTCCCAGGTTTAGTTAATTACATGAGCAGCGGCCCAGTTGTGCCGATGGTATGGGAAGGCCTTAACTCAGTCAAGACTGGTCGTAAACTTTTGGGCGAAACCAATCCAGCCGACAGTGCTCCAGGAACTATTAGAGGCGACCTCTGCATTCAGGTATGTTGCACTTAAATTCAGAGCAAATAATACTTAACACTCTAAATAACCCCAGAACAAAGTCTATGGAGTTTAAATTAGGTCATCTGTGTGGCTACTTAAGAGCTTAAGTCAGGTGATCTAGATGGCCACCCAGTTAATTCCAGTTTCTATTGTGTGCACTTGTGTGGGTTAGTCTAGATAAAAATTAGCCTGTTTTTTTGAAGCTTTTATTTAACTTCTTCGTCCGTTAGTATGTTTATTCCCCTTTTCAGATTGGGCTGAACTTTGATACACGTGTATACGTCTGATGATCTGGTGACAATGTAACATAGACTATCTGTCATCAAATTCAATATGACTGACGTGCCAAGATGGCAGATTTTTTAGTTTCTCACAATCTCCATGACATGTGTAACAAATTAAACGGATTCACTAATAAAATACAGCAGTCTAGGTAACGCTTTAATAAACTCAAAATGCTGGCAGATGCATTAGTTTTTCTCGACAACCCCGCTTGATACAGGTATCAAATGAAAGGCTTCACGAGTAAAATACTGTAGGTTAGGTGACGCTATCATAAACTAAAATGGCAGGCGACGCAAGATGGTAGGCCGAAAAAATCATCAATCATGCTTTGTTTCTGCGATTGACATGGTTTTTTGCCGCTATCTCCCGCCAGCGCTTGAGCAGAAGAACATCAGTAGGTGACGCTTTCATAAACTAAAATGGCAGGCGACGCAAGATGGTAGGCCGAAAAAATCATCAATCATGCTTTGTTTCTGCGATTGACATGGTTTTTTGCCGCTATCTCCCGCCAGCGCTTGAGCAGAAGAACATCAGTAGGCATGGCTTCCTATTGCTGCTCAACGTATTGCACAGGAGCTTCTAATGCAGTTAGATCCCTGATCCGTGGGTTGTATAAGACTGGTAACCTTCGGCAGCAAGTAAAAAGCACGAATATCACCATAATGCCATTCTTCATTTGGATCGAAAGCAAAAGTAAAACGGCTTTGACTGAGAAATGCTTTTCTTCCAGAATTTTTTTCACGTCTACTACAAGCCTATCAAAGAACCATCTCCTGAAAATTTCTCTATCCATCCATGCACTCTTCTAGTTTTTATATGCTGCGGGTAGAGCTGACATAGCTACATTTTTAAAAGTCCTGGGTTTTGCTGATTTGTATGCAACAACGACCTTTAATTTGTGATTTCTAGTTGCATTAGAGGAAGCTATAATGGTTTCCTTGCTTTTCTTATGACCAGGTGCAGACTTTTCCCCAGATCCAGCAACACCTCCATGGCGGCTGTTGGGGTTGAAGACATGGTCCCTGTGATGCCTAGGCAAGCCATCCTTTGGATGCCTAGTTTTTATTTGGCATTGGATTGTGTCACCTTAGGCCACCAGACCAGTGCTGCCTAAGTTAACGATGGTCTGACCACCCTTGTGTACAGCCAGTGGGCCATACTAGGTCTTAGTTCCCACGTTTTTCCATATAGCCGCCTAGTGACGGCTAAGGTCATGACTGCCTTATGCAGTATTTTTTCAACGTGACCATTCCAGGTTAGCTTAGAGTCCAATACGACCCCAAGATATTTTACCTCCCTGGCCATTGGAATGTTCCTACCATATAGAG
This sequence comes from Tillus elongatus, assembly GCA_964006375.1. Taxonomy (NCBI): domain Eukaryota; kingdom Metazoa; phylum Arthropoda; class Insecta; order Coleoptera; family Cleridae; genus Tillus; species Tillus elongatus. The sequence continues at coordinate 106,119,814 of OZ023270.1, forward strand.
TGAGAGTTCTGTGGTTCTCCCATTGCCTCCACGTAAACAGTATGACGGTTGCTTTCTCGGGGCTCACCTCGAGCCTTTGACCATCCGTCCACCTTTCCACTAGTTTCAGTGCTGTCTGCATGCGCTCCCACACTGACTGTGTGACCTTTCCTCGGACTATGAAGACAGTCCAGCCCTTTAGTCAGAATCCGAATCCACTTCCTTCTCCCTATCGGAAGCGATATTCTCCGCCTCTATTTTGACGTTGACAACCAAGTGTCAAACCTTTGGCGCTGTTATTCAAAATATTGAATTTAAATACTACAATATTATGATTTAGTAATTATAAGTAGTTTTAAAACCTTTTGTTATATGTAAAATCGGGAGTCGTTCTCTACTTCCAGTTGTGATAGGCTTGAAGTTACCAGTAACAGTCAAACTAAGTGGCTTTCTGTCTCTTGCCACAGCAGACAGACAGACAACTTATTACCTCGTTTAATGCTTACAGACTTTAATGTGATCTTTATCTTGTTTGTTATAGGTTGGACGCAACATTATTCACGGCAGTGACTCCGTTGAATCAGCGAATAAAGAAATTGACTTGTGGTTCACTGAAAAGGAGCTTGTGAATTGGAAACCAGCCGTAGAATCGTGGGTCTATGAAGACTGAAAAATAGAAACACCAACACACCAAGCCTTAGTTTATATAATTGTAAGTGAACACTTTTCATGAATAAAAAGGACAAGGGAAAATGGTGTTTGGTTTTTTTTTTACTTTTTTTTTAATGATATATTTTTACTCTATCTACATCAAGTAAACTTATATTTAAGAAATTATTCTATTTGGGTGACTGTATATTAAAAAACTTTGGGACTCAGAAAGTGCGTTATACTAGTACATTTTCATAATAATTGTATACTATTATCATACGGCATATTAGTAAAGTTAAGACTTTTAAACTTACACAGACCTTGAAGATTGATTTTAGAGGTCCTAGTAGGCGCACACTTGAAGAATTCTTTCTAAAGTGTTACCATCGATATTTTTCTATTATCATAAAAATATTGTGTTCTAACTCCTTTTGAGAAAAATGCCCAAACCTCAATTTTCTATTAAGGTAAAAAACTAAATCTTGCTATATCATGTATAGATAGTGTAAGTCTCAACAAACTTGTATTACAAATTTCATCAAAGTTATACAGAAGATTTCCAGAAGGAAACTTAACTCATATTTAGAAAAGTAAAGTATCTGCCAAATTAAAAACGTAGCAATTATTTTTCCTTATTAATCGCCAGAGTGATTATTGTATTCAACCTAATCAAACTGTTTTTAGTGAATTTTCTTTGAAAAAAAATTCACTAACGAGGAGATCGCGACTTTTGAATTTTGAAAAAAATTCTTCAAATGAGCGCTATTTGGGATCCCTGGAACCCAAATCCGAGGTCGGTTTCAGACTATATATATATATATATATATATATATATATATATATATATATATATATATATATATATATATATATATATATATATATATATGTATATATATATGTATATATATATATATATGTATATATATATGTATATATGTATATATGTATATATGTATATATGTATATATGTATATATGTATATATGTATATATGTATATATGTATATATATATATATATATATATATATATATATATATATATATATATATATATATATATATATATATATATATATATATATATATAGGCTGGCACATTGAAAACGAAACAGACCGATTTGCGTCCAGGGAATTATTTTTTTTTAAGAAACACTGAAACACTTCAATTTTAATATTGAGGGGGACATGTTTTGACATAAAACTCAACTTTGTCACATCAACCCCTTAAGGGTGGTGATAACAACCATTATATTTTAAATAGGGAACATGGGTCGAGAGTGTTATCATTTGAAAGCTCTTTCTTTTCTGAATTCAGCACCAATTTTTTTGGAGGTTTTATCAACTTGTTTAAAAATTATTCACAGTTGGAGATGCAAAAACACATTTCACTCATTCCGATAAGAAATGTGCTGATAGTCAATGTTTTGTTGGTTTGTAGACAAAAAGTTGACTATCAGAACATTTCTTATCGGAATGAGAGAAATGCGGTTTATTCTTTCAGTTTATCGGTCGGTTTGATACTTGATAGTACTACCGAAAATTAATTTCACAATGGTGTATTCTGTAGAAGAAAGAGTTGAAATAATTACTCTTTTTTTCAAAAACGATGACTGTGCCAACCGTACCACAAATTTGTTTAATGAACGACATCCGAACAGACATGTTAACAGAAAATACATTTTGGAGTTCGTTGCAAAGTTTCGACAAAGTGGTTCAGTAGCCAACAAAAAACGAAATGAGACTACTGAGATGGAAGTTTTAGGACAAATTGCTGCAGACCCAACTTTGAGCACGAGAAAATTGGCCACTGTTTCAAACATCAAAAGAAGAACTATTCAGTGAATATTGAAGCATCATAAATTTCACCTGTATAAAATTCATCTTGTACAACTGAATGAAAATGATTTTGATCGGCGGCTAGAGTTTTGTGAAGTTATGACCACAAATAGCTGATAATGGGAACTTTCTGTTCAGTTTTTCGGACGAGTACGTTTTTATTAAACTCTACAGTCAATCGTCATAATTGCCGTTATTGGGCAGATAATAATCCAAGAAATTTTCACGAAGTCCACACTCAAACTCCACAGAAATTGAATGTCTGGACTGGCATTTTTGGAGACCGTTTAATCGGACCAATTTTTCTTGATGGCAATTTAAGTGGCGAAACGTATTGGAGTTACTAGAAGATATCGTTTACTCTCTACTAATTGACATTGTTGAAAATGATGATTGCTATGAAGAAACTCAATTAGTGTTTCAACAAGATGGAGCTCCTCCGCATTTTTCACAACGTGTTAGGGAGTGTTTGAACATAGAGTTTCCAGAGCAATGGATTGGACGTAGATGTGCTATTGAGTGGCCTCCTAGATCACCGGATTTAACTCCTTTAGGCTTCTTTCTATAGGGCCAGTTAAAGAGTAGAATTTTCGCAACAGAACCGGAGTCTCTGGAAGAATTACGACGACGCATTGTTGAAGAATGCGGTCTAATAACTCCACAAAGTTAGAGCTCGTTTTGAACAAAATTTGTACTTTTGTATGGAAGCTGGTGGTCAACAATTTGAACACTTACTTAACTGAATAAACATTTTTGAACGTTTGGTTTTGTTTTTTAGTTTTTTTTAACGAATAATTGACTAATTAGTGCATTTCTTATCACAATGATTGAAATACGTTCTTGCAACTCAAACTGTAAATAATTTTTAAACAAGTTGATAAAACTTCCAAAAAAATTAGTGTACTGAATTCAAAAAAGAAAGAGCTTTCAAATGATGCAACACTCGACCCATGTTCCCTATTTAAAATATAAGGGTTGTTATCACCAACCTTAAGGGGTTGATGTGACAAAGTGGAGTTTTATGCCAAAACATGCCCCACTCAATATTAAAATCGACGTGAGAGATCTCTCTGAGGCCTAGGGTTGAACACACTGAGACTTCACAGACGATCTCCGGCGAGATTTGGGGAGTAGGCAGATTGAGGCCCCGTAATCGAGCTACAACAATCCAACCCACCTTTGTCCGCCGCTCTAAGGAGTAGGCAGATTGAGGCATTAGTGTCCTTGCATATTTCCTTTACCTCTTGAAAATGGCTCCAAAACAGGAGCCGAAAGGTCGAGTTTTCATAAATTCTGGACGCGGTTCAACCCGAGAACCAAGTATATCTCACATTAAAGACCGCGGAAATCTTTCTGAACATGTATATATATATATATATATATATATATATATATATATATATATATATATATATATATATATATATATATATATATATATATATATATATATATATATATATATATATAAAGTGTGAACAATTTACTAAAATTTACGTCTGTAAGTTTAAAGACAAAAAGGTTAAGACGCATTTAAAGAAAAAATATTGGAGTTTTCCTCAAAACGTTAAAAAGTCGCGTTTGAAACATCAAAATTGGCACCATTTAGGCAAAGAACCTGAAACAAATACGGATTATGTAAAGAGTGTTCTGCAAACCCTTAAGTTTCAGCTTCAACCATCATTGCCTTTCATTTTACTAAACTATTTTCAGAGAATTCATTTGAAATAGACCCTTTCTCTGATGCTTTGGAAGTAGTTTTAGTAATGTTTATGGTTTAGCGGTCTATAATTTTTAGCTAATTTTCTAGAAAAAATTTGTTAACAAGGAGACCACAGTTTTTGAATTCTAAAAAGATTTCTTTGAATGAGCGCAAACTAGGCCCCCTAGAATCCATATCCGGGTTTACTTTCTGTTAACATATATACAGGGTGACGCATTTCTACGGTAAAGCAAAATATAATTATTATGCAAGATACGAGAAAAAATTGTATATGTTACCTATAAAAGGTGTCTTGAGCTGCATCTTATAAAATTATTTTGACAATTACACGATGGCCCGTAAGTCGTTGATAATACCTACCTATTTTTTGTTTGAACATTCCTTATCGCATTTTTCATCTAAATATGATGAATGTTTGATAAAAAAAAATCGAGACGCAGTAAGTGCGCTTTGGTAGTGAATTTTCAAGCTTAAATATTTAATAAGGCAATTTGCTATTAACCTAAAGTTTATTTTCGGAAAATTTTCGTACATTTTCAAACAAGTTATTTTGATAAAATACCAGTGTTATCAGTGACTAAATTGATGCCTGCTTGCATTAAAGAGACATATTTGCTATTAAAAACATTTTTACGAAAATTCACTTCTATAAGGCACTTGCTGTATCCATACTTTTTATATAAATAAATAAGTTAAACCGCTATATCCGCATTCTTTCTGAGGCAAAAAACTCGTTTAATAACCACATCAACAACAAAGTCTTCTTAAGCTCCAACGGCAGCAAACCCTTCTGGACTCTTGCTAAATCTATTGGGAATAATTTCTACAAAAGCACGTTCCCACCTCTTGTCTCAGGGGATGAAATTGTTTCTACCGCTCTGGGCAAGGCTGAACTTTTTGCCTCGTTGTTCGCCGGCAATTCTACTCTCCACCCACCTCCAAATGTTCAACCACCAATGTCGCGCATAAAATGATGGATAACATTTTCAAAACTAAAAAGGTACGAAAGATGCTCTCTTCTCTTAATACCAGGAAAGCCTCTGGCCTTGACGAGATCCCAGCAATTGTTCTCAAAAAATGAGCACCAGAACTTGCTCCTGTCCTGACTCGTCTGTTTCAGATATCTCACAATAAAGGCATATTTCCTAGTAACTGGAAAACTGCTTGAGTACCAGTCTCCAAGAAAAGATCCAAAGCGCTTCCTAGCAACTACAGGCCTATTTCTCTCCTTTCAGTCGTCTCTAAAGTAATGGAAAAGTATATAAACACCGAATTACTAAAATTTCTTGAAAAACACAGTCTAATCCACGACAGGCAGTATGGATTCCGTCAGCGCAGATCGACTGCCGACCTCCTTTCCTTTGTCACCCATTCTTGGAACAACACGGTGACTCCCAGATTGTTGCTCTAGACATATCCAAAGCATTCAACCAGGTCTGGCACGCAGCGCTGCTTAATAAACTTCCGGTCTATGGCCTACCACCAAAACTTTGTACCTGGACAGCAAATTTTCTCTCCAACAGGAGCATATCTGTTGTCGTGGATGGCCATTCCTCTAAACTGTATCCAATTAATGCAGGAGTTCCTCAAGGTTCAGCTTTAGCCCCTACTTTGTTTCTTCTCCACATCAATGACCTCCTCTCTAGCACATCCAACCCAGTTCACAGTTATGCGGGCGACAGCACCCTCCACTCAAATATACAATATTCTAAGCCTGTCTCTTTAGCCCAATGAGATGAGGATCGCAGACTCATGGAGGGTTCTGTCTCCGTGGATCTTCAAAAAATATTAGACTGGGGAAGTAGAAATCTTGTACAATTCAACCCCACCAAAACTAAGTGTTGCTTTCTTTCTTGCAAGAGATACACCAGCCCTAGACCCATCACAATGAACAACCAAGTTATTCAAAGTAATGAGTCCTTTTCTCTTGTTGGCATTTCTGTGGATCGAAATATTAATTGGCACCAACATGTCACATCAATTGCAGAAGCGGCTGCTAAGAAATTAGGTTTCCTCCTCCGGGCTCGCAAATACTTTTCACCAGCTAATCTCTATACCTTATATACTTCACAAATAAGGCCAAACCTCGAATACTGCTCCCACATCTGGGATGCCGCTGCCGCTTCTACACTCGCTATCCTGGACTCCATTCAGAAGAGAGCTAGGTCTTATCGGTGACCCTACCCTCACCCAAAGGCTGGCATCCCTTGCCCACCGACGTGCCGTTGGTGACCTCTCTCTCTTTTATAGATATCTGCACGGGCACTGCTAAGAGGAGCTTTCTTTCATAGTTCCTCCACCTGCTGCCCCCAGCAGATCTACCAGGGGAACAGAGCGAATGCACCCTTTTATTGTCCAGGTCACCAGACATGGAACATCTTGTTATGCCCGCTCTTTTGTCCCGAGGACTTCCAAGTTGTGGAGTTCCTTGCCGGCACATGTTTTTCCTTCCATCCAAACCTTCAAGTCCAGAATTAACAAGTTGCCTCTTTCCTCCTTGTCGACACCCACGGTACGATAGTATTTAGGCTGTAAGCCCTCGTGGTGTGTTGTTGAAATAAATAAAAAAAGTTCTTGCAAAATAACAAAATTGAACTTTTTATTTAATATAAATAAAAACTACTTATTTACAGATATTTTAGACACAAAATACTAACGTTATCTTACAGAATACCCTTGTATTAGATGTAGATTTGTATTCTTAAAACTTAAAGTGATGTCACCTTTTATTAAATGTTTATACGCTTTCTTTGCATGACTGTCGGTCCTTCTATTCACCCAAGAGGGTGATTTTTGAAACTTTGCATATTTCAGTTTCAATTTTGTCTCTCCATTTGGCAACAGTTGATTTTCACCATTTGGATCACCTACTTCTCCAACCATAACCTCACATTCCATCAATTTAGCTTCGTTAATGTCATTTTCTACCTCTGCCTCGAACTGATCGAACGCCTGGGACATAGAATTTATATTTTCTTCAATTAAATTATTGTTTTCATTGAAATTTTCATTTTCTACACCTTTACTGGGTGTTATTAATGGATCCTTATACTTTATTGGTATGATTCTTTCTTCGTTTACATCACTAAAACGCACACTCTTTCGTCTTTGAAGCCTTCTTCTTTCTTTTGAAGACATATCAGTTTCTGGGTTTTTCTCAGGTAGAGGTGTGGCTGTGACATTCAACATTATATCGCCAAACAGTTCATCAGTTTTTTCTGTTGTTTCAATTTGACCAATAGAATCATTTGAATGTTCGGCAAGATCAAGGTTTCGGTTTTTCTTTTTCTTGTTCCTCTTTTTGACATCGACACTGTTTTCGCTGATATCAGAGCTACCTGCACTAATTTTTTCATCTCTATTATCTAAATTCAAACTAGGATTCACGATTCCATTAATTGTTTGTTTATTTTTGTTTTTCTTTGTTTTTTTATTCTCTTCTAAGGCATTGGAATCTTCAAAATCACTGGCGCTTAAATTGAGACTGGGATTTATTATACCGTTGATGTTTTCGTTACTTCTTGCTTTCTTTTTATTCTTTTTATCAATGTTTGTTATAATTTCTTTGCTACTTTCAATATCGTTTTCTAAATTCGAGTTCTGACTAGTACCCATTACTTCTTCAATGTTTTCTTTATTTCCTTTCTTCTTTTTATTCTTTCTTGCATTATTTGTAATATTTTCTATGCTGTTTTCTAAATTTGAATCCTGACTGCTTTCAAAACATTTTTCATGTCTATTTTTCTTTTTGTTTTTCCTAGGAGTTTCCATTTTATTATTATTAATTGCAGAGTTATTAATTTCTTCTTCTAATTCATCTGATACATTCAAATTTAGGGCAGGATTATCTAAACCAATGTTGCTTATTTTCTTCTTCGTTTTCTGTTTCACTTCATAATTAGAATATGAATTCTCTAATTTAACACTGTCTTCGATCGTATTGTCAATGTTATCGCTTAAATTAAGGCAGGGGTTATCCAAGCCTACTTCTCTTTCTGTTTCGTCTAACTTTCTTTTCTTTTTCTTTGGTTTTACCTCAAACGGATCAAATTTAATACTTTTTTCTTTGTCGGTATCACAGCTTGAATCACCTGCATTCAAACATGGGTTATCAACACCATTAAACTTCGTCTTTTTCTTGTTTCTAACTTTGTTGTCAAGAGAGTTATTTGATGTTTCGATATTTTCCTCGAAAACTGAACCACAAAGTGAATTATTTGTATCTAATCCTGGATTATCCAAACCAACATTTTCTGGCCAGTTTTTCTTTTGCTTCTTACTTTTTCTCTTTGAACTTTCACATTTATCACTTATAGCGCTAGCTTGTTCTATAGCAGCTTCCAAAACACCTTTCTTCTTTTTTCGTTTGACTTCAAAGTTTTGACTTTTGTCAACATTTTTACCATCATCGGCATTTATAGAGGCATCCAAATATAAAGAAGGGTTATCGAAGCCAGATGATTTTTTACCTTTCACCTTATCTTCAATTGTGAAAGTATCTTCAGAATATCCATTTTCCCTTTTCAATGAATCATTTATTGTGAACGTTGTGTCAGCTATAACATTTTTTCCTATCTTCTTTCCATTAGGGTTTGAACTTTGTTCTTCAACATTTAAAGAAACCATCTGTTTTTTATTTCTCTTAACTTGAAACGTTGCATTTACAGGTATGTCAAATGAAGAATTAATGTCGAAACCTGGGTTATCCACGCAACCTTCGAATTTTATCGTTTTTTTCTTCTTTTGGGATTTAGATTTCCGTTTCTCTAATGATTGGTCTGCAGACTCACAGGTTCTTGTGTCTTCTAAGTTCTCTGTCAAGACTAATGAATCTACTGTCGTATCTTTTGAAGATTCAGCACAGGTTTCTTCGTCTTCATTTATAGTCGTTAATATGTGTTTGGTTATTTTTGTAGCCGAATGTAATGGATCGAACACAGGATTTACAATGCCTGAAATAAAAATTAATATTTTAGTAAATCAGAAATTTAAAACGCCTGGGCGCAGCAAGTGCGCTATGGTAGAGAATTTTTATAGAAATTAAATAAGCAATTTTTTTAAACAATAATCCACTAAAAGTTTGTCTTATATAAGGGGATACGCAAAATAAACTGAACTGGTGTTGAGGTGGGCGGAGTTTTAGTAGTACGACGTTCTGCCGCTAAGACCGCATGGCGCTACCATGACAAAGTCACTAAGCCAAGCGACATCGCTAAAGAAGGTTCCGTTCGGCTTGTGTGAATTCTTTAGTGAGACCTGTTTTGTGTGCTTGTCGTTTTTGCAATGGTTGTTCGTCATCAAAAGCGCACAGCTGTAAAGTTTTGCTTCTTGCTCCGAAAAAGTGCTTCCTAGCAACTACAAGCCTATTTCTTTTCTTTCAGTCGTCTCTAAAGTGATGGAAAAGTATATAAATACCGAATTACTAAAATTTCTTGAAAAACACAGTCTAATCCACGACAGGCAGTATGGATTCCGTCAGCGTAGATCAACTGACCTCCTTTCCTTTGTCACACATTCTTGGAACAAGTCTATGGAACTGCACTGTGAATCCCAGATTGTCACTCTAGACCAGGTGTGGCACGCAGCGCTGCTTAATAAACTTCCGGCCTATAGCCTACCACCAAAACTCTGTACCTGGACAGCAAATTTCCTCTCCAACCGGAGCATTTCTGTTGTCGTGGATGGCCATTCCTCTAAACTGTATCCAATTAATGCAGGAGTCCCTCAAGGTTTAACTTTAGCCCCTACTTTGTTTCTTCTCCACATCAACCTCCTCTCTAACACATCCAACCCAGTTCACAATTAAGCGGACGACAGCACCCTCCACTCAAATATACAATATTCTAAGCCTGTCTCTTTACCCCAATTAGATGAGGATCGCAGACTCATGGAGGGTTCTTTCTCCGTGGATCTCCAAAAAATATTAGACTGGGGCAGTGGAAATCTTGTACAATTCAACCCCACCAAATCTCAGTCTTGCTTTTAATCTCATAAGAGATACACCAGCCCTAGACCCATCACAATGAACAACCAAGTTTTTGAAAGTAATTAGTCCTTTTCACTTGTTGGCATTTCTGTGGATCGAAATCTCAATTGGCACCAACATGTCACATCAATTGCAGAAACGGCTGCTAACAAATTAGGTTTTCTCCTCCGGGCTCGCAAATACTTTTCACAAACTAATCTCTATACCTTATATACTTCACAAATAAGGCCAAACCTCGAATACTGCTCCCATATCTTGGGTGCCGCTGCCGCTTCTACACTCGCTATCCTGGACTCTATTCAGAAGAGAGCTATATGTCTCATCGGTGACCCTACCCTCACCCAAAGGCTGCCATCCCTTGCCCACCGACTTGCCGTTGGTGACCTCTCTCTATTTTATAGATATCTGGACGGGCACTGCTCAGGGGAGCGCTCTTCCATAGTTCCTCCACCTGCTGCCCACAACAGATCTACCAGGGGAACAGAGCAAATGCACCCTTTTACTGTCCAGGTCACCAGACATATAACATCTTGTTATGCCCGTTCTTTTGTCCCGAGGACTTCCAAGTTGTGGAATTCCTTGCCGGCACATGTTTTTCCTTCTCCCACGAACCTCTAAACCTTCAAGTCCAGAATTAACAAGTTGCCTCTTTTCTCCTTGTCGACACCCACGGTACGATAGTATTTAGGCTGTGAGCCCTCGTGGTGTGTTGTTGAAGTATATTTAAAAAAAAAAACTCTTCAAAAGCGCGCGGCCGTAAAGTTTTGCTTCTTGCTCCGTAAACCTGGCACAGAAACTATTGAAGTGTTAAAAACGACCCACAAGGTTAATGCTATTGCGAAAATTCAAGTGTTTGAGTGGTTTTCCTGTTTCAAAAGAGGTGATATGTCAATTGATGACAAACGAAGCACCCATCAAGCTGGAAGACTCAAAGTACACCTCGTCCCAAAAAAGCTAGTCAAGTGAAATCAAATGTCAACACAATGCTGATTTTTTTTAAAATATTTTATGTGAGAGGAGTTGTCCATTCAGAGTTTGTTCCACAGTGTCTGACAGTTACCTGGTAGTTTTGAAGAGATTGCATAACAGTTTGTGGTGGAAGATGCCTGTTTGTTGCAATCAGGTGTAAGCAGGTAACTTGCTTAGACATTTCTATTTTATTTAATTAATCTCATCATTTGTTACACCTGGAAGAGTAAATCTGTAGGTTTGAATGGGGATTTACAATTATAGGATACCCAGTATAATTTTAGCCATCGATAAGGAATAATTAAATTAATGTATTCTATTATTTCTCTTCACGATCATATAAAATGTGCAACAAAGTCTAATGAAACGTAAACCATTTGCTATTAAGTGACGAGAACCAAACTGTAATTTAGGACACGCCACAGTCGAAATATACTTGAAAATCCTGAGGAAAAAGAACTCGTGCAGCTTGGGCTGCAGTTTATTCAACCTTGTTGAAAGAACGCCAGTTCAACGGTTTTGGGAAGGCACCCAGTTAATATTGGCAATATAGAGGGTAACTTTTAGTGAATTTTCTTTAAAAAAATTCACTAATGAGGAGATCTTGACTTGAATTTTGAAAAAATTTCTTCAAATGAGCGCAAACTAGGACCCCTAAAACCCATATCCGGTGTCAGTTTCAATTTTATATGTTAGCATTTCTTTTATGGGAACACTGGGAAACAGCGAGGTCACATCAAACGATATTAATATTGGTTGAAGGCGAGGTTTTAATATCGCGTCCCCTGTGAGTCCGGGGACTAACTAAAAGAATAGACCCAAGGTAACTCCTGCCTGTCGTAAAAGGCGACTAATTGGAATCAAACACTGGCGGGGGTCTTGTCCATGTGGGCTTGTAAGGAGGCGGATATCTCTGGGGGGTGATGTACACCCGGATTTTGAGGCCCCACTCTGGACTTAGAAATGGACGGTTGCCCGTGCTTGGTTGTTACTCGCGAGCGGGGTTCCGGAAGGGTGCCGCCTTGGGTTGAGTGCTGGCGGGTGTCGTGTGTCTAGACGACCCGGAGGGGGTTGACAACTCTGATGAGTGGTAAACACCCGGAGTTTGGGGCCGCCACTGTGTGCTTCGGAACGGACGGACGGCCTCGCTTGTACGATGCTCGGGAGCGGGGCTTGATGGGATGTCGCCTTGAGTCTAGGACTGGTGGGTGTCGGGTCTAGACGAACCTGGAGGAGAGCTGAGATCTTTAGGGGTGGAATAAAACTAAGGGTTGAGGCCTCTTCTGTGAGCTTCGAAACGGACAAACGACCCCACTTGGATGCTGCTCGGATGCAGGACTTCATGATACTGCACCGAGTCAGACGGATGTCTGGTCCAGACGAACTCGGAGAGAGGTTATCTCTCTTTGAGCTTTGAGACGGGTAAGCGACTTTGCTCAGATGGCAGTACATCTGTCAAACAAAGTTTCACCTCGCAGGTGTCGTCTCCTGTCAGAAGCTCGATTTGTTGGGTGAAATTTAAGCTAACGCTGGCAGGTGTTGGACCTGGACGAACCCGGAGGTGGCTGGTGTCTCTAGGGGTGGATTACACCTGGAGACTTGGGCCTATTCTGTGAGCATCGATACAGGCTAACGACCCCGCCTGGATGCTGCTCGAAGGCGGAACTTCATGATACCGCCTCGAGTCAATGAAACACTGGCAGGGGTCTGGTGCAGGTGAGGCAGACATCTCTGGGGAGTGATATGCACCCGGAGTTTGGCGCCTCCACTGTGGCCTCAGAGACTGACAATTGGCCTCGCTTGGTTGTTACTCGGGAGCGGAGTTCCAGATGATACCACTCTGGATTGAGGCCTGGCGTGAGTCCAGACATCCCGGGGGCTCTGATCTCCGATGAATGGTAAACACCCGGAGTTTGGAGCCCATAATGTGTGCTACGAAAGGGACGGACGGCCTCGCTGGGGTGATGCTCGGGAGCGGGACTTGATGGGATGTTGCCTTGAGTCTTCACTGTTAGGTGTCAGGTTTGGAAGAGCCTGAGGGGAGCTGAGATCTCTAGGGGTGGATTACAACTGGAGATTAGATGCTGCTCGAGAGCGGGACTTCATGATACCGCCTCGAGGCAAACACTGACGGATGTCGGGTCCAGACGAACTCGGAGAGAGGTTATCACTCTTTAAGCTTAGAAACGGGCAAGCGACTTTACTCAGATGGCAGTACACCTGCCAAACAAACTTTCACCCTCAAGAAAAGATCGACTCCATCAGGTAGCTGGAACTGATGGGTGAAATCTAAATAATTAAATGTGAGCCACAATAGACCTAAGGTCACGGTGGAGGGACTGAAATAGTCCACTCACAATAAAATCTAATATAATCTAATCCTTTTGAATTAATCTCTTCAGGTTAGTAGTGTAAAAACATTTAGTACCACTACCTAAAAGAATATCCTTACCTTTACTTTCCAAATCTTCACGCCTCTTTTTTTTCTTAGCACTCTCTGCAGATATTTCTTCAGTTGTGTTCTTTTTACGTTTTTTAGGTGTTTTAACACACTCTGCGGACGTTTGTGAATCCTCCAATATCCTTTCCGATGTATCTTCATTCATGTTTTTAATTTTGTTATTACTTCGCTTTGTAGGTGTTCCAAAATTGTCTAAATCTCCATTACTTTCAGAAAAACCAAATCCAAGTCTCGTTTCCAGCTCGGATTCAGAATCTTTACTTATTCTTTGATTTTTACTGTCACCACCATGCAATCTTTTCAATTTTTTACTAAAATATTCAACCATGGAGCCTCGATTGTGAGTTTGTACTCCGAAATCTGAAGTTTTTTCATCACTGTATACAGCATCTTCAATTTTCTCTTCGGTTTCCTCGTTAGTTACCTTATTTTCTTCTTTTAGTGTCTTTTTACCAAAAATATTGGCTAAATCCTTGTCCGAGTACCTGCTCAAATCTTTGCTTCTCAAGAACTTGTGGTAATGTACTCGTCTTCTGGATTTCTCTGATTTTTTTTCTAGCGAAGTGAGTTTTATGTCTGTGTTGTCGTTTGTTGATGAATCGTTGTTCTTGGTATCGTTTGATGAAAGATTTTGTAGAAGTGCATTGAAGTTACTTTCATGGGAAGTCCAAGTTTCATCATCTTTGAATCCTATACCTGAAATAATTAAATTCATTCATCCACCTTGCTCAAACAAAATGCCACAAACTAGGTTAATATTAATTTTACAGTATTTATCGGAAAATGAAATAATGCTTCAATTAGGAATGAAATCTACGACTCTTGGTGTCAGTTACCTCTGGGCCATCGAGATTGTCACATTAAATTATATATATATATATATATATATATATATATATATATATATATATATATATATATATATATATATACATATACATACACAGGGTGGCACATTGAAAACGAAACAAACTGATTTGTGGTGGTGATAACAACCCTTTTATTTTAAATAGGGAACATGGGTCGAGTATTACATCATTTGAAAGCTCTTTCTTTTCTGTTATAAGACAGCATTTTTCAACAATGTGTCGTCGTAATTCTTCCAGAGACTCCGGTTCTGTTGTAAAAATTCTACTTTGAACGGCCCCATAGAAAGAAGTCTAAAGAAGTTAAATCCGGTGATGTAGGGGGCCACTCAATAGCACCTCTATGCCCAATCCATTGTCCTGGAAACTCTGTTCAAAAACTCCCCTAACACGTTGTGAAAAATGCGGAGGAGCTCCATCTTGTTGAAACACTAATTGGTTTTCTTGATAGCGATCATCATGTTCAACAATGTCAATTAGTAAAGGGTAAATGATATCTTCTAGTAACTCCAAATGCGTTTCGCCACTCAAATTGCCATCAAGAAAGATTGGTCCGATCAAACGGTCTCCAAAAATGCCAGTCCAGACATTCAATTTCTGTGGAGTTTGAGTGTGGACTTCGTGAAAATTTCTTGGATTATCATCTGCCTAATAACGACAATTATGACGATTGACTGTAGAGTTTAATAAAAACGTGCACACGTCTGAAAACAGATATCACCGTTATCAGCTATTCGTGCAGTCATAACTTTACAAAACTCCAGCCGCTGATCAAAATCATCTTCATTCAGTTGTTGTACAAGATGAATTTTATACGGGTGAAATTTATGATGCTTCAATATTCGCTGAATAGTTCTTCTTTTGATGTTTGAAACAGTGGCCAATTTTCTCGTGCTCAAAGTTGGGTCTGCAGCAATTTGTCCTAAAACTTCCATCTCAGTAATCTCATTTCTAACCGGAAATACACGTTCAGGATCCCGTTTTTTGTTGCTACTGAACCACTTTGTCGAAACTTTGCAACTAACTCCAAAATGTATTTTCTGTTAACATGTCTGTTCGGATGTCGTTCATTAAACAAATTTGCGGTACGGTTGGCACAGTCATCGTTTTGAAAAAAAAGAGTAATTATTTCAACTCTTTCTTCTACGGAATACACCATTGTGAAATTAATTTTCGGTAGTAGGGTTGATATGACAAAGTTGAGTTTTATGTCAAAACATGTCCCCCTCAATATTAAAATTGACGTGTTTCAGCGTTTCTTAAAAAAAATATGTCTGGATGCAAATCAGTCTGTTTCGTTTTCAATGCTCCACCTTATATATATATATATATATATATATATATATATATATATATATATATATATGTGTGTGTATGTGTATATGTGTGTGTGTGTATATATATATATATATATATATATATATATATATATATATATATATATATATATATATATATATATATATATATATATATATATATATATATGTATATATTTCAATCATAGACAAGAGTTCACAGGTGCCTGCCAGCAGCTGAGTTTAAGCACTTATCTGCTGACTATTGACACATTTCAGCAATTGGAAGCTGATGAACGTACTGTTGACTTCAAGCACTATTTTGTGACGTTTGTCTGTCATTCCACTTTGACAACAGTTGAGTTCCAGCACAGGACTGGTAAAAACATATGTTGACACAAATACTCAACTGTTGGTGCCTGGTAAACTCTGCCCTTTTTTAAATAAAAAACTTGTGGCTGGCTTAAATTTTCAGAGCTTACTAAAATCTACTCTACTTTTGAAAAAGGCTATATTTACTAACCAGTGTTGTCACTCTTCTGTGAAATTCTGATATGTTCCGTGATTCCATCAAGATTGGCTCCTAAGCCTTTGCCCTTTGACCAACCCATTTTCTCCAACATCTTCTGTCCAAATTTATTGGCATCTGTGTATGAAAATAAAAACAAATTGATATCAGTATGTAATTTTTTATCAGACAACCAATTCAGAGTGCTAACTGTATACCAAATTTGAAGAGGATATCTCAATTTGTTCTAAACTTATCGTGACTACAGACAGGCCGACAGATTAAAAAAATGTCGTTCCCAAATCATGTTTTCTGCACGTTTTGATACTTTTTACGGCGTTTAAACGAAAAATAAAATGTTTGAAATTTGTCGCCGATGCCAGACTTCCACACGTATTGACGATGTGGAAGTAATTTTTGAAATTTTTGTCGCCGATGCGTCGTCCCCGATACTTCCACACATTGTAACGATGTGGAAGTAATGCTCTTAAAAAACAGGTAAATAGGAAATATTGCAAATGTTACCTTGACTCCACTGGTTTCCACGAGGATTCAATGACCACTTTTGTTTCCTTTTTTTCTCTGCTAGCATAGACATTCTGAATCTCTCTTTAGGTTTAGTTTTGTGAAACAATCAAGTTTTTAATTAATCAACGGATAAATTCTTCCCGCTAAACGATACACATGTTACACCTGCCTTTGCTACGTAACCTTAAAACTTAAAACCTGATCTTCACCTTCACCACTATTCCCTATCAACTGTCATAATGACATATAGTATGATTCCATATGTCATTGAACTGTCAACTACCACAGATTACAGAACTCCAGTAACCAATACTAGATACACAGACTTGCTGTCTATGATTTCTTGGAAAATCGACACATCGAGAACTATCAAGCAGGATATTGCCAACTTAAATCGCATGGTTCATAGACATCTTTTTAGTGAATTTTTATTAAAAAATACACTAATAAGAGATATCGATGGTGAGACTTTGCACACATTTTTTCAAATGAATGCGAACTAGGACCCCTAGAACCCATATTCGGGGTCAGTTTCAATTTTTATATATATATATATATATATATATATATATATATATATATATATATATATATATATATATATATATATATATATATATATGTGTGTGTGTGTGTATGTATGTATGTATCCATACGATATCTCAAAAAATAATTAACCGATTTCGATAGAACTCAAGTGCCTTTCTTTTATTAATGGCTTGGAGGAGTTCGTTAGCCAGGAAAATCGGACAGGGTTTTCCGGGAAAATTTTCTCCGAAAATTACAAAGCTGTTTTAATGAAATTCACTAGATATGTTGCCCTGGGAGAGATCTTAGTACGTATCAAAGTTCAACTTTCCAACTTAATAAAAAATTGGGTTATTCAAATTTTGAATTTTCTTTCGAAAAAAAAATTCTCCGAATATTACAAAGTTATTTTAATGAAATTTGGTGGATGTCTTGCCTTGGGAAAGACCTTACTACATACCAAAACTAAACTTTCTAAGCTTATAGAAAATTGAGTTATTCAAGTTTGAAACATTTAATAAAAATTCACTACCATAACGCACTTGCTGCGTCCCGAACTTTTTTTTATGTATGCAATTAGATATTTAAAATGTTTTTGTTTATACAGACACAAAATTGCCGCAAAATGTATCCCTATTGGTTTGTTTCAAATAATATCGTAATATAAAATTAGCGAAGATTGGAACCTGTGATGAGCACTGATAAGTACAATTTGGAGAGCCAAATTCATGAGCTTATTCATCCCTCTGATGACGCTCACTTTGTTAGCAAAACGATTGTCAGGTCTAAAAACTGTATTGTGATAAATTGGGTTCTCCAAATTGTACTTATAATATCGCAATATTATTTAAAATAATCCAATAGGAACACAATTCGCGAGTGATTGAACCTAGGTATTTTTGTAATTAATGTTTTCTTGCATATTAAATTACATCTTTAGTTCGTGGCTAAACTATTATGTTGTGTGTGTGTGTGTGTTTTGTTTGTTTAACGTCGGCCTATTTCCGTGACTATGGCCAATCACCGACGCCAGGGAGTAGTTTCACCTCACTATCCTGGAAATTTTGCCGAACCGCTGTCTTTCTGTAAGGAGGGTAGGGATCTTTAATGTGCCCAACATCGCATGGACACGGGACCAACGGCTTTACGCCCCCTCCGAAGGGCGGAACGTGCAGACATTCAACTTACTCAAATACAATGCCAGTACCTCGGTTGATGTTAACATCACAGTTTGTAATGAAAAAGTGAAAGGAGAACCCTGGGATCGGCCCAGTACTCTTCGGTTCAGAGGCACACGTTCTTGTCCCTAAATCACCGAGGCTCTATAACTATTATGTTTAAAGTCAACATAACATCGAAAAAAAAAATTACATCCTTTATAAATGCAATATAGGCGACCTTGTGAAACAGGTTGCTAGGTGTTACACTGCAAAAAGAGAAGTAATCAGTTTAAATCCCGGTCGAGCCAACGAGAAGTGGGCTTTGTCTGACAAATGGGAAAAGTTAATAAAGACCGATAAGCTTGGAGAAATCGAATTACCTTAAAAAACCTGACGATCGTTTCACTAACCAAGTTAGTGTCATCAAAGGATGAATGATTCATCTGATGACGCTAACTCGGTTAGTGAAACAATCGTCAGGTCTTTAAAAATATGTGTTGTGGTAATTTGGGTTCTCCAAGTGTGCTTATCAGTGCTCATTACAGGTTCCCATCTCGACTTAGTTAATAAAGACCGGAAAAAATTTGCAAATCACGACAGTCATTAATACTGAAAATAATAGATGAAAATGCATAAATATAATAAAGCTAGCAGCTATATAGTAAATGAATTTTTTATTTTTATTGTTCCTGAACTTTCTTTTTACTTGATAACGGAAATATGGCAAATAACTGAGAAAGTGGAAGATTGACAAGTCTTCATCCATTTTAACTTATTTTTACTAAATATTTTTCATAAATCATTTTCTTATTTCGTTCTACGTTGCCTTTATAATTGATCTTTGAAGTTTTTTAGTGAAAATAAGAGCTGCTTATTTTGAAATTGACATGATAGAATACAAACAACCAGTTGAATAGTTGTGTTATAGTATGAGTTCACCAGTCCTCTCATGTTTCTGATAAAACGCAACTGTTGCTAATTCGTCAAAGCGGAATGACATACATACGTCACAAATTAATGCTTGAAGTAATCATTACGTTCATCAGTCTCTAACCGCCTAAATGTATAAGTAGTCAGCAGGTGAGTGCTTAAACTCAGCTGTTGGTGATTTTCATAAAGATTTTCCTGTTGTCTATGCTGTACTTTTTTAGTGATCTGACAACCGGGTTCTGGTTTCTTTTCGAACAGAATACAGCACTGGATCTGTTCTGTGGTTTTCGTATTGGCAACTCGTAAAGAAACCTGTCAATAGGCTCTGTCAAAATCTAGGTCAATATTTTAAGTTAGAGAATACTACGTGTGTACGTATGGTGCCAGGTTTTACGAAATATTTCAACGATTCCTTAGTGCTTTCGGTTAGTTGGAGTTCCTATAGTTGCACCGAACAGTATGCCAGCTTTTCACTTAGTTTTTAATACATGTATTGTTCAAATTTCAGCACTTTCCGTCGACTAACCAAACTTGATAGTATGGAATAGAAGTCAACAATGGCAGATAAATTTCGTTTAGGTAGCGAAGTGAGAGAACTGAAGATCGGCCAGAGTTTTACGAATCCAAAGTCGAGTGGATTTCACACAATAAAATGTAGATATGTCATTGCACATGTTAATTTTGTTTTAACCAGCGCATTTTTTATTTTTCAGATGATTTTAAACCAGCCTCTGTTGATACCAATAAGATAGCAACAGTTGATGTTGGGGGCAACCACCAGGTTACTCTTACTGTTCCACATTTAGGTAAGTGTTTATTGGAACTCGGCAATAGGCCATATTGGTAGGAACCTCTATTACAAATAAATTATACCTGCTCTCTCAGGATTGGAAAAAACATGTATTTAGATTTTTGTTTTTTTCCAATCTTATTTCATGCACATTATATTTGAGGGCTCATTTTATTTAAGTATTAATAAGTTGTAGCTTTTTCTGACACACTTCAACCAGCAGGCTGCATAGTTCGTATTTAATGCTTTCTTGAACCAAACAAAATTATGTTACTGTGAAATATCAACGCAAACATTCAGCAGTATCGCTGGGATGAAGAACTTCTTAAAAAATAATCATTGCTCTGTGCTTTATTTTTAACATTATGTAAAAAGACACTGCAGAGGCAATTTGATAACTGAAACCGACTATCCCTGCTTAAAATAGTAAACTCGCTCAAATGTTTTAGATTATATATTTAACCTTTGTAAAAAGTTTGACTAATTTTGTAAAAATACACTTAAAATACAGAATATCTTCGTTGCTCAGGATCAGACAATCTGGGAAGTGTGTGTGTGCTAAGAGCTCTAACGTTTCTTTCCGTGATTGAGTAAAGGAGCCATCTGGTCGTTTTATCTATCCCAGTTCCTGAACACGGTCACGTGAGAGAATTCTGTGGATTCTGGCACTGCTGGGCAAATTAGAGATGTCCCTGCAGAACATCCTCCAGGATTCCCTCTTAGCATTCCTTATCTCTTTGTTATAGTGTGTTAGAGCGGATTTATATTGTTCCCAGTTGCCTGTTGTCTTAGCACGATTGAAGAGACGTCTCACTTCTCTTCGTAGTTATTGTTCCACCAAGTAGACCCTCGACTATCTTTTCTTGACTTTAGTGGACAGTTTTCGTGATATGCTGAGACCACAGCATCCCTTACCTATTCAGCCGCAATATCAATCTCTTCACGATCCCACACTGTGGGGAAAGCGGACACAAGTCTGCCGGCGAGGGACTGTTTGTACTCCTCCCAATCCGTCCTCCTCGGGTCGCGATACTCCACCACAGGTCTAGGGCCTGTTTCAATCTCAAATAGGATATGGGCATAATAGTCTGAACATGAGGGTTCAGACGAAACCCTCCATTTAAGGATTTTTGCGCTCAACAGCCTTGAGCTGATCGTGAGATCTAAAACCTCTCTTCGGTTGACCATTAGAAAGGTGGGTTCCAAGTCTATGTTGTTGACAACCGGCTGCCCCCCTAATATGTATTCAAATAGTGACTCACCTCTCCTGTTAGTGTCCCTGCTCCCCTAAACCAGATAATGGGAGTTCACATCACACCCCATTACAATCCTCTTGCAGTAGGTGATCAATTTCTGCAGCTCTGCTGGAGGTGGTTGTTCTGCATCTCTGTCTCCGGGGAAATAGGCTGAACAGGCCACTACTTCCAGCCTGGTCCCTCCGGTTGTGATCATGGGATGGATGGCTGCCATGTTCTTGGTGCAGTCTTCTGTAGGTTGTTTCTAATCCAGATACAGGCTCTGGTGTTGGTACCAGAGCCCACCTCTACTATCTTACCAGAAGTGTTACCCAACCCTTTAGTTCAGTCCGAACTGGCGGTCTAGTGCTCTTGGAGAAGAGCAATGTCTTATCTGCTCCTCTCTTAATTTCATGCTAAGGAGGTATGTCGCTGTTTTAGCATGATGCAAATTTGCCTGTATGCACCTAATAGTTCTGGTGGAAGGATGTATCCTGCCACCCTCTCTATTCGGGCCCATTTTATTGGTGGATTATTTAATTCCCCCTGCGGTGCCACTTCCCGAGGGTATAGCCGGGGGGATTAATCCCCCTCCACTCTCGGAAGGGCCCGCTTCATTATTCAGTGAGGGGGAGAGCAGAGTGGATAGTGCCCACTCCCAGCCCTCCAGTCACCTCACTGAACGTCTTCCTGACAGCACTCTCTCAGGGCTTTTTTGCCCTCTGTTGTGGTGTGCTGCCATCCGACCGGAGTCGCTTTCCGCTGACGGCACCCTCAGTAGCGGCATCAGACTCCTTGGGACGTTTTATCGTACCCTCAGAGCCCGCAACCCCCACCCAATCCTGTCGGGACCCAACTCCCGTTAGTACCTGACTCACCCGCCTTGAGCGGACGACTAAGCTGTCTCCTTGCGGATCCAGGTAGTCGTTGTTTTTCCTCCGCTCCTCCATGTGGCGCACGGGAGACTTTAGGAGCTCCCGCCTCTAATCAGAGGACAGATTTGGAGGATAGGGAGGGGATGACCCTCGTCCCCCTCTCCATTGGTATGGCGGTAAGAGAGGGGACAACCCCCATTTCTACTTCTATGTGTTCTCCAGTTGCCAGGAGATCGAGAGTATTATTACCCATCTCGTTTGGGCCTGTGTCTGTCGTGCCCATATTCTGATCCCACGAGCAGCTGAGGAAAATTGTGGTTAACCTCCACGGAAGAGCCCTGCATCCCATGGAGAGGCATTTATATACAGAGAGGTCGCCCGGTTTCCCTGGGGAGAATTATGTTAGGGGCAGAGTTACCAACCTTCCAGTGCCCGGCCATATCAGCTAAAAGCATTCACGCTTCGACACCAACCCTTCAACGACCTTACGATGTGGGTTTTTTATAGAGGTCTCTCCTCGCAATGCCGGCCAGTTAAGGCAAGCATTCCTGGCCCTCCCAAGACATGCCTAGGTTGGGTTACAGTATTACATCCCTCCTCCTGTCTCAGCCGGGCTTGGGACCGTCCATGGCGGAGTTTAGGTCTAGCTACGTCAAAGTATGCAAACCAAGGGGATTCAAGCATTTAAAAATAATGTTTCATCCTGTTTCAGATGGAGCTGGTGTACCACAGACAGTTTTCAAAGGATCACAGAGGCCTTATCAGAAAGAATGTGTTCTAATAATAGATCGTACAACCGGCGAAGTGACTTTAGAAAGGTTATCGTCGAATATAACCGTTAAGAAAACCCGCAGCGAGTCTGCTAAACCACAATTACCACAGGGTAAGTTAATATAACTTATATTTACACAAACACTTGATAAGCATTAATCGATAATTATCTGTATTTCAGATAAATTGTCACAGGGCAGTGATAAGTCATCTATATCTTCAAGATCGTTGACCCCACCTATAGTTGGTCAGCGTATATCTAATCGCACCAAAGTGACAAGTGGAAGTCGTAGACCTGACAGGCCTATAACTCAGCTTGTCCAGAGACATTCGCCTTTACAGGCCAGTCCCAGTTATCCTCCACCACCTTTGAAAAGTCCCAAAAATACAAATAGCAACCACAATTCTGGAAATGAGTGAGTATAAAATTGTTGCCATATTTTTGTATGTTTTTTTTTAATTTATTTATTCAACGGATCAACCATTTACAATAATAATAAGAACATCTAGAACTACATTAGTCTTAAATAACCTAACTCAATATGAGAACATAACAAAAAAGCAAAACATAACCTGTACACTGTATGTATGACAATTCAATCAATAACACCTCTCAAAATGCCTCTAATTGAACAGTCAGAATCATTAAACATATCCAAGAGCTCCGAATACTCATTTGCAGTTCTCGCCACTCTCGACATCAGACTGAAAAAGCCATAATTGGTTCGATGGAAGGGAACCACAAAAACCTCCCTTGCTCTCGTGCGGTCCGGAATCCTTAGAGAGACTAACTCAAGCAAAGAAGGACTGTCAATTTTATTCACTAATAATTTATGCAAAAAACATACATCACTGACAATCCTTCTACCACTGAGTGACTGCAAGTGCAGCCGATTCCGTAAATAAGAAAAGTTAAGATCATTTCTCTGCAAGCCCATTCTGTAACCACAAATTCTTAAGAATCTATTTTGTATGGCGTCAATCTGATTGATATAAATATTGTAATTCGGACTCCAGACTACAGAAGAGCATTCCAACAAAGAGCGAACCAGACCACAATACAGCCTTCTCAAGCTATTGCATGAAAAATCCAGAGTTGATCTATGAATGAATCCTAACATTTTATATGCTTTAGATACTATGTATTCTATCTGATCCTTAAAAGATAATTCCCTATCCAATACAATGCCCAAGTGTTTAATCATTTCCTTCCTCTGTAAAGCACTAGAGCCCATGAAGTACACAAAGTCAATGGGAAACTGAGCTCTAGTGAATGTAATGCAGAAACACTTATCAACATTCAGAGTCAGAAGATTGTCACCACACCACTGAGCAAAACGATTTAAGTCTTCCTGTAAAAGTAAAGTGTCCTGTATGGAACGAACAATCTTGAAAATTTGTCTATCATCAGCAAACATCAAAATCTGACTATGTTTAAGTGAATGTATGACATCAAAGATTAAATATGTTGTGTATACAGATACAACATATCTTCGCGCTTTAAATGTTTCTTAAGGTTGTTGTGGGGAGTTTTCTTGATTTTATTTATTTATTTAATTAGTTATTAAGCTTCAGTTAGGAGCGCTTCTTGGCATAATACGATTGATCATGCTAGATTCGTCGGACCTAAAGCTCACAACAAGAATGTTGACCAATTTTTTTTCTCCCTCAGGGTTCGCCAGTGATCTCGCCGCCCTGATAGCACTGCAATCTTTGGTTTATTGTGCATGCACTTAGTCTTTTTACTCCACCCATTCCAGAATCACTGTGATTAGTAGAGATTAGTAGGGTGAAGATTTATATTGCTCTGTCTCCGGTCTAGAGTGACCGTAGATCAGTTGTCTTTTCCGGTCCAGAGCTATACACTCACACAAGATGTGCTGGGCTGATTCCTTCCCCTCGCCGCAGAGTCTGCATGCGAGGTCCCCCTTGAACCGCGCTATTTTATGCAGGTGTTTCTTGATGGCCATGTGTCCCATCAAGAGACCTGTTGTGTATCTGAGCTGTCCTCTGCTAAGATTTAGCAGCTCCACAGCTCTCTTTGAACTATGTTTGTCAATTATTGACTTTCCATGTCTCAGCCCTGGACAGTCTGCCCAGTACACCTTGTGTTGGTTTCTGGCACAGGACTTAATGGCTCTTTGTCACGCCCAGAGCCGGTTCTGGTCCCATAAATGGTTCTGCTGACCCTCTCTTAGCGAGACTGTCAGCTTCTTCATTGCCTTTGACCCACGAGTGACCCGGCACCCAGATGAGGGTCACCTCATTCTGCCCAGCCAGGTCGCTCGTCTCGTCTCGGCACTCACCAGCCAGGGATTTACCTGTGGGCTACTTAGTGCCTTAAGGGCTGCCTGGCTGTTTGTGGCTATGAGGATCCGCTTGTTGGTGTAGCCCATCCTCTTGTTCTCCCACACACAGTGCAGGATGGCGTACATTTCAGCCTGAAAGACCGTTGCATGGACTCCGAGGGAAATACTATGACTTACCCTTGGTCCTTCCGAATAAATACCTGCCCACGCTCCCCGCCGGATCCGTCCGTGAACCAGACGAGCGCGTCCCATGATATGCCCGGCGTCTCCTCCCGCCAAGCCTCCCCGTCAGGGATTTCCACTGTAAAGTTGTTTCCCCTGCAGATTCGCGGGCTCGCGAAGTCTGACCTCATTTCAAGCATGGGCTCCTTGATGATCTCCTGAATTTTGCAGTGGCCCCTGAAGCCTGGGTTGATCTTCAGTCTACCATTACAGGCTAGTCTGTATAGTCCTACCCTGGCCTCCCCGATAATAACTAAGTGTAGGGGGGGCAGATCCAGCAACACCTCCATGGCAGCTGTTGGGGTTGAAGACATGGCCCCTGTGATGCCTAGGCAAGCCATCCTTTGGATCTTGCCTAGTTTTTGTGTTTGGCGCTGGATTGTGTCACCTTAGGCTACCAGACCAGTGCCGCGTATGTTAACGATGGTCTGACCGCCCTTGTGTACAGCCAGTGGGCCATACTAGGTCTTAGTCCCCACGTTTTTCCATATAGCCGCCTAGTGACGGCTAAGGTCATGACTGCCTTACACAGTATTTTTCCAATGTGACCATTCCAGGTTAGCTTAGAGTCTAATACGACCCCAAGATATTTTACCTCCCTGGCCATTGGTATGTTCCTACTGTATAGAGTGAAAGTTCTGTGGCTGTCGCACTTCCTCCTCCTCGTAAACAGTATGACAGTTGCTTTCTCGGGGCTTATCCCGGGCCCTTGACCAACTGTCAACCCCTCCACCACTTACTGTTTACCAATGTATTCTGGCGAGAAATCTAAATCTTTTCGTTAGCCAGGAAAATCGGACAAGGTTTTCTTGGAAAATTTTGAGTTTTCTTTAAAAAAAAAATCTCCGAAAATTACAAAGCTATTTTAATGAAATTTGGTGGATGTGTTGCCTTGGGAAAGACCTTACTAAATACCAAAATTCAACTTTCTAAGTTTATAGAAAATTGAGTTTTTCAAATTTTGAGTTTTCTTTTGAAAAAAAAAAATTCTCCGAAAATTACAAAGATATTTTAATGACATTTGGATATGTTGCCTTGGGAAAGGCCTTACTACATCCCAAAATTGAATTGTTCAAGTTTATAAAAAATCGAGTTATCCAAGTTTGAAGCATTTAATAAAAATTCACTACCATAACACACTTACTGCATCCCTAACTTTTCTTGTATAAGCACTTTATTTAGTTATGTGTGATATTTATAAAACTAGAACATAATTTGCACAAAGAACACTAAATTTGTAAAGTATGAATGTAAGAGTAAACTAACACATTTGGGTAGCAGAAAACCAGAAAAGGTCAAAGCTCACAAAACGCTTCTACACAATCCCAGTCAAGAAAACCGTCAAGCATTTAACCGCTACGACCGCATTCTTTCTGAGGCAAAAAACTCATTTAACAACCACATCAAAAACAAAGTCCTCTCAAGCTCCAATGGCAGCAAACCCTTCTGGACTCTTGCTAAATCTATTGGGAATAATTTCTGCAAGAGCACGTTCCCACCTCTTGTTTCAGGGGATGAAACTGTTTCTACCGCGCTGGGCAAGGCTGAACTTTTTGTCTCGTTGTTCGCCGGCAATTCTACTCTCAACCCACTTCCAAATGTTCAACCACCAACAGTTCCCAATGACGGATATCATTTTCAAAACTAAAAAGGTACGAAAGATGGTCTCTTCTCTTAATACCAGGAAAGCCTCTGGCCTTGACGAGATCCCAGCAATTGTTCTCAAAAAATGCACACCAGAACTTGCTCCTGTCCTGACTCGTCTGTTTCAGACATCTTACAATAGAGACATATTCCCTAGTAACTGGAAAACTGCTCGAGTATAACCCGTCCCCAAGAAAGGATCCAAAGCGCTTCCTAGCAACTACAGGCCTATTTCTTTCCTTTCAGTCGTCTCTAAAGTGATGGAAAAGTTTATAGACACCGAATTACTAAAATTTCTTGAAAAACACAGTCTAATCCACGACAGGCAGTATGGATTCCATCAGCGCTCCTTTCGTTTGTCACCCTTTCTTGGAACAAGTCTATGGAACTACACGGTGAATCCCAGATTGTCGCTCTAGGCATATCCAAAGCATTCGACCAGGTCTGGCACAGCGCTGCTTAATAAACTTCCGGCCTATGGCCTACCACCAAAACTCTGTACCTGGACAGCAAATTTCCTCTCCAACCGAAACATTTCTGTTGTCGTGGATGGCCATTCCTCTAAACTGTATCCAATTAATGCAGGAGTCCCTCAAGGTTCAGCTTTAGCTCCTACTGTGTTTCTTCTCCACATCAATGACATCCTCTCTAGCACATTCATCCCAGGTCACAGTTACACGGTCGACATCACCCTCTACTCAAATATACAATATGTCTAAGCCTGTCTCTTTAGCCCAATTAGATGAGGATAGCAGACTCATGGAGGGTTCTATCTCCGTGGATCTCCATATAAATATTAGACTGGGGAAGTAGAAATCTTGTACAATTCAACCCCACCAAATCTCAGTCTTGCTTTCTATCTCATAAGAGATACACCAGCCTTAGACCCATCACAATAAACAACCAAGTTATTCAAAGTAATGAGTCCTTTTCACTTGTTGGCATTTCTGTGGATCGAAATCTCAATTAGCACCTACATGTCACATCAATTGCAGAAGCGGCTGCTAAGAAATTAGGGTTCCTCTTCCGGGCTCGCAAATACTTTTCACCAGCTAATCTCTATACCTTATATACTGCACAAATAAGGCCAAACCTCCAATACTGCTCCCAGATCTGGGGTGCCGCTGCCGCTTATACACTCGCTATCCTGCACTCCATTCAGAATAGAGCTATACGTCTCATCGGCAACCCTACCCTTACCCAAATGCTGCCATCCCTTGCCCATCGACGTGCCGTTGGTGACCTCTCTCTTTCTTTTATAGATGTTTGCATGGGCACTGCTCAGAGGAGCTTTCTTCCATAGCTTCTCCACCTACTGCCCCAAACAGATCTACCAGGGGAACAGAGCGAATACGCCCTTTTACTGTCCAGGTCACCAGACATAGAACATCTTGTTATGCCCGCTCTTTTGTCCCGAGGACTTCCAAGTTGTGGAATTCCTTGCCGGCACTTGTCTTAGATCTCACTGTGTTCAAGTATTTATGTTAAGTTTTTATAACATTTTGAGCATTATATAAGAAATGTAACTTATGACTAAATTTTATAGCTAATCGACTGTGATAGAAAATACCTAGTATTATAATGACTTAATATGATTTACAGTTACATCAACATGAACAATCATAGCACATTGGCCAGTTTACCTCTGATAGACGATTATGTCGAACCATACCACATGAATTCATCGTCTTCTCATTCGACTGTATCGCAGCTGGTCAACAGCAACGTCTCACCCTCACTGCCCAACGCAATGCACCTATCACAGCATCATTCACTACCGCCCCCGCCGCCTCCCTCGCAGCAACGTCACAACTCTGAGACGTCGGAGAATGGAGTGGGCGAGATGAGCAATAGCTCCTCTTCAAGCAGCAGCGACAGTGATAGCGATAGCGAACAGGAGAGCACTGTGCTTGAGAGGACACCGATCAACAGGTGAGTCACCATAAAAACCCATCCTTTTAGTTGCAATATATATTTTAATTTTATGCAACTGCATCTAATATCTTATAACTTACTTGGTTTCTAATGAATGAAATTTAAATCGTAAAAGAAAGTGCGCACGACTAGCCACTGCTGAGCTGACACTAAATGCATAATTTAAATAAGAATTGGGGTGGGGGGTCCACAAACCTCATAATTCATGTGGTGTGGAAGATACAAGTAAAAATCAAGACTCTGTTATAGTTATTTATTGATAAAATATGAATTTACATCATGCAAATATTGTATATGAAAAGAAAAGGTATTTATTTATAAAATATGAATTTACATTTACATAATGCAAATATTGTATATGAAAAAACTATTAATGACATTTTAAGTGAACATAATGAAAGCAGATGAACCAGGTATTTAACCTTAACTGCTGAGGTGTTGTTTCATGGGGCACCATAGAGACACAGAGTCCTTCAGCTTCTTAGGGCCGACTGGACCTCTAAGAATATTGGAATCCTTTATTACTACATTTGAGCAGGGCAAAAGACATACTTTCGATGATACTCTCTCTCAGGGCTGCAACTAAATTCATCTGTTGCATTTACCGGTCACCTTCTGACATCAACTTTGTCCATCTCTTCCACTACCTTTCTGTAAAAACCGACCATCTGATTTCTGAATATCCTTCCTCCGAGGTCACTATTCTTGGTGACTTCAATATCCATAATAAGGAATGGCTAGGATCTTCAAAAACCGATCCATAATGGAGAGCAGTGGAGGCCTTTGCAGTCAGCAATTCTTTAGCCAATATGGTTCAGCAACCTACTTTCCTCGTATCCCAACACACAACTCAAATCCCTTGGATCTCCTTCGTACTACAAAACCTGAATGCTATAAGATATCAGCCCCCCCCCCCTCTTGTCACTCAGACCACGGCATGGTCACAGCTTCCTGTGCAATGCAACCCGAGGTCACACAGTCATCACACCCACGTATCGTTTGGTACTACAACTTCGCGAACTGGGACAAAATGCAGGATTACTTTTCCTTATTTCCATGAGCGTCTGTCTGCTTCTCTCATCCTGACCACTCTGATATCTCACAAAACGTCACCGAAATTATCCAAGCTGGCATGGAATTATTTATTCCACATACACAGAAAACCTCTACAGCCACTGGTTCTCTAAATCCTGTGACAAGGCCAGACTTGAAAAAACGCTTCTACACAATCCCAGTCAAGAAAACCATCAAGCATTTAACGACGTAAGAAACCGCTATGTCCGCATTCTTTCTGAGAAAACTCGTTATAACCATATCAAAAACAAAGTCCTCTCAAGCTTCAACCACAGCAAACCCTTCTGGATGCTTGCTAAATCTATTGGGAATAATTTCTGCAAGAGCATGTTCCCGCCTCTTGTTTCAGGGGATGAAATTGTTTCTACCGCCCTGGGCAAGGCTGAACTTTTTGCCTGGTTGTTCGCCGGCAATTCTACTCTCAACCCACCTCCAAATGTTCAACCACCAACAGTCCCCAATGTCCGCATAAAATGACGGATATCATTTTCAAAACTAGAAAGGTACGAAAGATGCTCTCTTCTCTTAATACCACGAAAGCCTTGACGAGATCGCAGCAATCGTTCTCAAAAAATGTGCACCAGAACTTGCTCCTGTCCCGACTCGTCTGTTTTAGACATCTTACAATAGAGGCATATTCCCTAGTAACTGGAAAACTGCTTGAGTACAACCCGTTCCCAAGAAAGGATCCAAAGCGCTTCATAGCAACTACAGGCCTCTTTCTCTCCTTTCAGTCGTCTCTAAACTGATGGAAAAGTATATAAACACTGAATTACTAAAATTTCTTGCCAGTATGGATTCCGTCAGCACAGATCAACTGCCGACCTCCTTTCCTTTGTCACCCATTCTTGGAACAAGTCTATGGAACTACACGGTGAATCCCAGATTGTCGCTCTAGATATATCTAAAGCATCCGACCAGGTCTGGCACGCAGCGGTGCTTAATAAATTTCCAGCCTATGGCCTACCACCAAAACTCTGTACCTGGACAGCAAATTTCCTCTCTGACCAGATCATTTCTCTTGTGAATGGCCATTTCTCTAAACTGTATCCAATTAATGCAGGAGTTCCTCAAGGTTCAGCTTTAGTTCCTACATCGTTTCTTCTCCACATCAATGACCTCCTCTCTAGCTCATCCAACCCAGTTCACAGTTACGGGGACGACAGCACCCACCAATCAAATATACAATATTCTGGGCCTGTCTGTTTAGCCCAATTGGATGAGGGTAGCAGACTCATGGGAGGGTTCTGTCTCCGTGGATCTCCAAAAAATATTAGACTGGTGAAGTAGAAATCTTGTACAATTCAACCCCACCAAATCTCAGTCTAGCTTTCTATCTCATAAGAGATACACCAGTCCTAGACCCATCACAGTGAACAACCAAGTTATTCAATAAGTTACATACAAGCACGTGAAAACGTACAACTTCAATGTGAAAATAGCCTAAATATGACGACAGTCTCGCAAAGTGTTGTTCACGCATATGTCTTAACTATCTCTATTGAGTAACTATACACCTTGCTCTGGTGCCTAGTCGTGGACGGCCTGCTGGGGAGGCTCTCGGGAGGAGGGTATGAGGTACAGGGCGATGCGGATGACAATGTCATCATAGTCCGAGGAAATGTTACAGAGTCAGTGTGAGAGCGCATGCAGACAGCACTGAAAGTGGTGGAAAGGTGGACGATTGGTCAAGGGCTCAGGGTGAGCCCCGAGTAAGCAGCCGTCATACCGTTTACGAGGAGGAGGAAATGGGATAGCCACAGAACTCTCACTCTATACGGTAGGAACATTCCAATGGCCAGGGAGGTAAAATATCTTGGGGTCGTATATGACTCTAAGCTAACCTGGAATGGTCACATTGAAAAAATACTGCATAAGGCA
This sequence comes from Tillus elongatus, assembly GCA_964006375.1. Taxonomy (NCBI): domain Eukaryota; kingdom Metazoa; phylum Arthropoda; class Insecta; order Coleoptera; family Cleridae; genus Tillus; species Tillus elongatus. The sequence continues at coordinate 106,151,976 of OZ023270.1, forward strand.
GTGATGACCTTAGCCGTCACTAGGTGGCTATATGGAAAAACGTGGGGACTAAGACCTAGTATGGCCTACTGGCTGTACACAAGGGTGGTCAGACCATCGTTAACATACGCGGCACTGGTCTGGTGGCCTAAGGTGACACAATCCAGTGCCAAACAAAAACTAGGCAAGATCCAAAGGATGGCTTGCCTAGGCATCACAGGGGCCATGTCTTCAACCCCAACAGCTGCCATGGAGGTGTTGCTGGATCTGCCCCCCTGCACTTAGTTATTATGGGGGAGGCCAGGCTAGGACTATACAGACTAGCCTGCAATGGTAGACTGAAGAACAACCCAGGCTTCAGGGGCCACTACAAAATTCAGGAGATCGTGAAGGAGCCCATGCTTGAAATGAAGTTAGACGTCGTGAGCCCGCAAATCTGCAGGGAAAACAACTTTACAGTGGAGATCCCCGACCGTGAGGCATGGCGGGAGGAGACGCCGGGCACACCACAGGACGCGCTCCTCTGGTTCACGGACGGATCCAGCGGGGAGCGTGGGACGGGGCATGTGTTTATTCGGAAGGACCGTGGGAGCCCATGCAACAGTCTTTCAGGCTGAAATGTACGCCATCCTGCACTGTGTGCGGGAGAACAAGAGGAGGGGCTACACCAATAAGCGGATCCTCATAGCCACAGACAGCCAGGCAGCCCTTAAGGCACTAAGTAGCCCACATGTAAATTCCTGGCTGGTGAGTGAGTGCCGAGTCGAGACGAGTGACCTGGCTGCGCAGAATGAGGTGACCCTCATCTGGGTGCCGGGTCACTCGGGGGTCAAAGGCAATGAAGAAGCTGACAGTCTCGTGAAGAGAGGGTCAGCAGAACCATTTATGGGACCAGAACCGGCTCTGGGCGTGACAAAGAGCTATTAAGTCCTCTTTAATTTTTTTATCAATGATGTCATACATTCAAAGAGCACTGTCACAGGAGCCATCAAGTCCTGGGTCAGAAACCAACACAAGGTGTAGTGGGCAGACTGTCCAGGACTTAGACATGGGAAGTCAGTAATTGACGAACCCAGTTCAAAGAGAGCTGTGGAGCTGCTAAATCTTAGCAAACGACAGCTCAGAATCACAACATGTATCTTGACGGGACACATGGCCGTCGAGAAACACCTGCATAAAATGGGGCGGTTCGAGTGGGGACCTCGCATGCAGACTCTGCGGCGAGGGGGAGGAATAAGCCCATCACATCTTGTGCGAGTGTAAAGCTCTGGACTGCAGAAGACAACTGATCTACGGTCAGTCTAGACCGGAGACAGAGCAATATAAAACTTCACCCTACCAATCGCTGTGCAGACTAGTTCAAGGCACAGTGATTCTGGAATGGGTGGAGTAGAAAGACTAAGGGTATGTACAATCAACCAAGGGTTGCAGTGCTGTCGGGGCGGCAAAACCGCGGACGAGCCCCGAGGGGAAAAAAACTATACTTGATTCTAACTGTTACTGTCAATTTTGCATCCCCGTTGACATCACCAGTGACATTACTAGGCTGACAGCGCTGTTACAAACTTAGTCTTGTGCTATTTGATTTTCTGAAGGGGAAAGAAAAATTTAATTATTAAAGTACATTTTATTTACTGTTTCAGAACCAACGGGCATATGGGAAATGGTTTGCAAAACTCGTCCTCTCAATCATCATTCAATAGGATGTCTGCGACATCGAATATACCTACAGCAGCTAGATTGCTAAATGAGGACCTCTGTTTGTCTGAATCTGGATCAGATTCTGATTGACGAACATGTTACAGCGATTATTATATTGGTGGTGATGAATGGTGAGTTGTCATTTTAATTCATAGTAGTAGTAGCAATAATCGTTTAGTTATTTAAGACCGTTTCACAAGTCTGGTTGTAACCAAGATATAAAAAATTACAAAGGTATCTGCTTGCAATCTACCTTACCCAAAATGCTGGATTCTTTAGTCAGTGACTATCTAACTTGGGCATGTAAAAACGTTATTACAACATGGTTTTATGAAAGGACGCTCGGTCACAACCAATCTGATGTCCTGTCAAAATGTAATTTTAATGGCATTCGAGAATGGTCATCAGGTTCACTCTATATACACTGATGTCACTAAAGCATTCGATCAGGTTAATCACAAATTACTCATCGCGAAAGTGAATGCCTATGGAATACGGGGCAAGCTTTTGGACTGGATTAGTAGCTTTTTAGTCAACAGATCTCAGTTTGTTAAGATTGGGAACCACATTGCAAACTCGGTTGAGGACTTATCAGGTGTACCACAGGACAGCCACTGTGGCCCTCTTCTTTTTAACCTATTTATTAACGATTTGTATTCTTGCTTTAAGTCTTCCCAGTTTCTTTTATTTGCGGATGACCTGAAGATTTTCAAGGTTGTCAGGAATAATTTGGATTGCCTTGAGTTGCAGAGTGATATTGATAATCTTGTTCGGTGGTGTTCAGTCAATTGCCTAGATTTAAATTTAGAAAAGTGTCTTTCTATGGTTTTTAGTAGAAAACACACTGTTTTAACCATACTTATTCCATTAATTCAGTAAACCTCACCGCTGTATCTGCTGTGAAAGATCTTGGTATTTTATTTGACACCAAATTAAGTTTCTCTCAACACATTCTAAATATGTCTCTGAAATGACGTAGGCTTTTGGGTTATGTACAGAGAATATCATCTGATCTCTCAACCACATTATTTAAAATGTTATATAGCGCACTAGTGCACTCTTCATTAGAATATGGTTCTGTCATTTGGAGCCCCTTCTATGAAGCTCATTCTGTGATGTTGGAAAAGTTTCACCACGGATTTTTAAGATGCTCAGCTTATAGATTAGGGATTCCTTGTAACGATTATAAATATGACTACAATGATCTTATGTCACGATTGAATTTAACAACACTGTCCAATCAAAGAATACAAACTGACCTTTGCTTATTTCTGGTTAAATTGATTCCCCATATTTGCTCAGTCAGATCGGCTTAAAAATTGAAACGACTGCTACAAGGTCAAATGATACATTTGTTGTATATTTTCATAGTTATTAGAAGTATTAGAAGTTATTAAAGTAAAACGTGACTGCAAAAGCAAAGTACCTCATAAAAGCAATGAAATTAGAAGATTGAAAAACATTATTGATGCTTTTCAAACAGTCAATAAAGTGAGAGGGGAGAAGGAATCAGAGGTCTGTTATAAATATCTGAAGAATGTCTACAGTACTAAACTTGAGGAAATAAAAAGAAGAACAAATGAAGAACTTATAAATATGTCGGAAAACAAATCCAAGGCTACGTGGAGAATCATACATCAAGAGACAAACTTAAAACATATAACTAACAAAGCTAGTAACTTTGTTTATCTGCGGAAGACTTTAGCGAATATTTTTCAAGTAATGACGACAGCTCAACAGATGCTTCAAACAACACACTGAACTCGTCAGTGTTAATTCAGAAAGCCAGATCCAGTGGAAGTTCACTATTCCTAGGCCCAGTAACTAAGGAAGAGGTGATGCAAATAGTCAGAGACATTAAAAGTAGAGAATCCCGAGACGTGTATAGTTTTTCAACTAAACTGCTAAAGGCTGTTATCGAAGTAATTGTAAAGCCATTAACGGAAGTCATAAATAAATGTTTCAGTGCAGGTGTGTTCCCAGATCTTTTGAAACTGGCAAGGACAATTCCACTTTTTAAAAAAGGTTATCCAGATTTGTGTAGCAATTATAGACCAATTTGTGTTCTGCCTGCAATACCAAAAATTCTTGAAAGACTACTAAATAACAGAATTGTGGATTTCTTTGAAAAAAATGAGTTGTTTAATCAAAACCAGTATGCATATAGAAAGACTAGGTCCACAGTATCTGCTTTAGTTAGTGTAGTGGAAGGCATACTGGAAGGTTTTGAAACCAAAAATAAAATACAAATGACTTTGTTGGACTTGAGCAGAGCATTTGATACCGTCAATCACCAGATATTGCTTGGTAAACTATATTACTATGGTGTGAGAGGTGTTGCCCTGGACATCTTGCAATCATATCTGACAAACAGAAGACAAATAGTAGATTGAACAACAAAACATCTAGCAGTGTTAATTGAAAGTAGGGGTACCACAGGGCTCAGTTCTTGGTCCAATACTATTTATTATATATATATATATATATATATATATATATATATATATATATATATATATATATATATATATATATATATATATATATATATAAAAATGACCTAACACATAGTGTTAATGCATATGGTTCGTATTTATATGCAGATGATACGAGTTTTATGACCAGGGCAAGCAGTACTCAGGAAGCAGGGTTAATTATGCAAAATTATATATGCCATGCTAGGAGCTGGTTGGAGGCTAATGCACTGAAGCTAAACAAAAGTAAAACTCAGATAATGAAATTTGATGTAAAACCTAATGGTAACCCAGAAAGAGCTAAGTTTCTTGGCATTGTTCTGGATACCTCTCTTAAGTGGTATGTGCACATCAACTGTTTGTGTGGATGGCTGTCGAGTATGGTGTACGTTGTGAGGAGACTGATGAGGGTTGCACTTACCGGGCAGCCAATCAAGTGAAAGCAGACCTAAACTTATTCGATGATAAGTTCAGTAGATTCAGGTCGAAGATCTCATGTCACTTCCTTGACGTTCCATAGAGCAGGGCCTGCCTTTGACAGTACCTTAGCCTTACCTTATCAGTTCTGATCATTGTTTTTTTAGAGTAGCCTAGCCTTACTATAATAGCTGTGCTGGATTTCTCTGAGATGTTTGTTTCGGGAAAATGTTTGTCTATGTAAAAAGGAATTTTCGTTAATAAATGTTATTATAATGTTTTGAATTCGTAAATAAAGATTAAAAAAAAAGATTAAAAAAAGATATTAGGTTAAAACCTCTTTCGATGTTAATTTGTTGTTTTCCATCATTCCAATACCAATACAATATCTAATGTTACCAACATGTCATTTAAAGAAAGACACATAGCTGGGTGAAGTCAGTCGGGACAAAATCCAGGTCGGGGGGTAAAACATTTCAATCGACAGTCTATCATTAGACAACATCGACACCCAATTGGTTTCGTTTTACCCCTTATCAATTATTTTTAATTCGAAAACCATTTCCAGGCCAGCTTCAGAAGCCTGGAAAATTTGCTGAGCTGGGGGGTAAAACATCGCAATCGAAAGACCTTTGTTGGTCCATGTTTTTTCCACAATTCTGTTCGTATTACCCCCTCTCAAAAAAAATTATTTTATAAATAAGTTTTTTCCGAAAGTACCATAACTCGCTGTAATATGTTGAAGCAAAGCTTTTAAGGGTCGATACAGTTGAAGTACGATCGCCCTTAGCAAAAAACATTTTACTGTCCCTTCAGTAAATTCTAAAACTCCCTAAGACAGCGAAAACGACCGACATACTTGTGAAATCCGGGCTAACTTCACAAAGTGGTGAAAAACGAAGGGTCTGAAAACGCTTTACAGGCTTGTGAAGTTGAACATTTTACCGTCCCTTTGGTAAATTCTAAAACTCCCCAAGACAGCGAAAAAGACCGACATACTTTTGAAATCCGGGTTAACTTCACAAAGTGGGGAAAAACGAAGGGTCGGAAAACGCTTTACAGGTTTGTGAAGTTGAACATTTTACTGTTCCTTTGGTAAATTCTAAAACTCCCCAAGACAGCGAAAAAGACAGACATACTTTTGAAATCCAGGCTATCTACACAAAGTGGGGAAAAACGAAGGGTCTGAAAACGCTTTACAGGCTTGTGAAGTTGAACATTTTACTGTCCCTTTGGTAAATTCTAAAACTCCCCAAGACAGCGAAAAAGACAGACATACTTTTGAAATCCGGGCTAACTTCACAAAGTGGGGAAAAACGAATGGTCTGAAAATGCTTTACAGGCTTGTGAAGTTGAACATTTTACTGTCCCTTCGGTAAATTCTTAAACTCCTCAAGACAGCGAAAAAGGCCGACATACTTTTGAAATCCGGGCTAATTTCACAAAGTAGGGAAAAACGAAGGGTCTAAACGCTTGACAGGCTTGTGAAGTTGAACATTTTACTGTCCCTTCGGTAAATTCTAAAATTCCCCAAGACAGCGAAAAAGACCGACATACTTTTGAAATCCGGGCTAACTTCATAAAGAGGGGAAAAACGAAGGGTCTGAAAACGCTTTACAGACTTGTGAAGTTGAACATTTTACTGTCCCTTTGGTAAATTCTAAAACTCCCCAAGACAGCGAAAAAGACCGACATACTTTTGAAATCCGGGTTAACTTCACAAAGTGGGGAAAAACGAAGGGTAGGAAAACGCTTTACAGGTTTGTGAAGTTGAACATTTTACTGTCCCTTTGGTAAATTCTAAAACTCCCCAAGACAGCGAAAAAGACCGACATACTTTTGAAATCCGGGTTAACTTCACAAAGTGGGGAAAAACGAAGGGTCGGAAAACGCTTTACAGGTTTGTGAAGTTGAACATCTTACTGTCCCTTTGGTAAATTCTAAAACTCCCCAAGACAGCGAAAAAGACAGACATACTTTTGAAATCCAGGCTAACTTCACAAAGTGGGGAAAAACGAAGGGTCTGAAAATGCTTTACAGGCTTGTGAAGTTGAACATTTTACTGTCCCTTCGGTAAATTCTTAAAGTCCTCAAGACAGCGAAAAAGGCCGACATACTTTTGAAATCCGGGCTAACTTCACAAAGTAGGGAAAAACGAAGGGTCTAAACGCTTTACAGGCTTGTGAAGTTGAACATTTTACTGTCCCTTCGGTAAATTCTAAAATTCCCCAAGACAGCGAAAAAGACCGACATACTTTTCAAATCCAGGCTAACTTCACAAAGTGGGGAAAAACGAAGGGTCTGAAAACGCTTTACAGACTTGTGAAGTTGAACATTTTACTGTCCCTTTGGTAAATTCTAAAACTCCCCAAGACAGCGAAAAAGACCGACATACTTTTGAAATCCAGGCTAACTTCACAAAGTGGGGAAAAACGAAGTGTCTGAAAACGCTTTACAGGTTTGTGAAGTTGAACATTTTACTGTCCCTTCGGTAAATTCTAAAACTCCCCAAGACAGCGAAAAAGACCGACATACTTTTGAAGTCCGGGTTAACTTCACAAAGTGGGGAAAAACGAAGGGTCGGAAAACGCTTTACAGGTTTGTGAAGTTGAACATTTTACTGTCCCTTTGGTAAATTCTAAAACTCCCCAAGACAGCGAAAAAGACCGACATACTTTTGAAATCCGGGTTAACTTCACAAAGTGGGGAAAAACGAAGGGTCGGAAAACGCTTTACAGGTTTGTGAAGTTGAACATTTTACTGTCCCTTTGGTAAATTCTAAAACTCCTCAAGACAGCGAAAAAGGCCGACATACTTTTGAAATCCGGGCTAACTTCACAAAGTAGGGAAAAACGAAGGGTCGGAAAACGCTTTACAGGTTTGTGAAGTTGAACATTTTACTGTCCCTTTGGTAAATTCTAAAACTCCCCAAGACAGCGAAAAAGACAGACATACTTTTGAAATCCGGGCTATCTACACAAAGTGGGGAAAAACGAAGGGTCTGAAAACGCTTTACAGGCTTGTGAAGTTGAACATTTTACTGTCCCTTCGGTAAATTCTAAAACTCCACAAGACAGCGAAAAAGACCGACATACTTTTGAAATCCAGGCTAACTTCACAAAGTGGGGAAAAACGAAGGGTCTGAAAACGCTTTACAGGCTTGTGAAGTTGAACATTTTACTGTCCCTTCGGTAAATTCTAAAACTCCACAAGACAGCGAAAAAGACCGACATACTTTTGAAATCCAGGCTAACTTCACAAAGTGGGGAAAAACGAAGGGTCTGAAAACGCTTTACAGGTTTGTGAAGTTGAACATTTTACTGTCCCTTTGGTAAATTCTAAAACTCCCCAAGACAGCGAAAAAGACCGACATACTTTTGAAATCCGGGTTAACTTCACAAAGTGGGGAAAAACGAAGGGTCTGAAAACGCTTTACAGGCTTGTGAAGTTGACTCGCAAATGTTGTTTTTAGAGTTAAAAATAATAGGGAGTAAAACAAAACCAATTGCATGTAAAATGTGGCTTAACGATAAACTGTCGATTGGAATGTTATACCCCCAGCCGGGATTTTGTCCTGGCCAACTTCACCCAGCAAAGACACATATATCAATGTAATTTTTGTGATGGAATCTGTTGTTTGTGCTTAAGAGTGTTTTCATTTCTTGTGAAATTTCAACGTCTTAAGTTGCTTTTTTTTTTTTTTTTCAGACGGACCTTTATTCGCCTTTTTATTTCTTGTATATTATGTAATTAGATATACCAGATGACATATTGTGACAATTATGGTAATATTTTAATACGGAAAATATTATGTGCTACATAGTGAAATAATAATATTGATAATAATATCGATGAGAATAAATCATTGCAAATTTGGACGAGATCTTATTTTTTTTACCTGTCACTATTTGCATGGTTTCCTTGCTTCCAGTTCCTGGTAGTTTGCAATTTTGTGCTAAAAAATTTATTGTGTATAATTTTTCTGTTCACAGGAATGTAGGTTTTTTGTTTTAAGCTTTGTTTCTTAATTTCATTTGTAATACCTTGTTTTAAACTTTGTTTTTTTAATTTTATTTTTAGTAGCTTGTTTCACCCCTAGACAAAAAAACTTTGACACCTAAAATTGTACCTCAATTTAACCTGAACCCCGTCCACCAGTTCCTCCAGGCTAATAGGCCCCAACTCCTCTTCCTCACTGAAACCCAAATCAGTGCCAAAACAGCCACTACTCACCTTATTTTCCCGGGGTAAGAGCTCCTTACTTCCTTTACATTGCATGGAGGCGTGTGCGCATACGTCCGTAGCAATCTGCCCTGCACCAGACTCCCCAATTTAGAAGCTGGAAGAAAAGACATACTATGGATGAAACTCTCTCTGAGGGCTGCAACTAAATTCATCTGTTGCATTTTACCGGTCACCTTCTGACAACAACTTTGTCCAGCTCTTCGACTACCTTTCTGAAAAAACTGACCATTTGATTTCTGAATATCCTTCCTCTGAGGTCACTATTCTTGGTGACTTCAATATCCATAATAAGGAATGGCTAGGATCTTCAAAAACCGATCCACAAGGGAGAGCAGCGGAGGCCCTTGCAGTCAGCAATTCTTTAGCCAATATGGTTCAGCAACCTACTGACTTTCCTCGCATCCCAACACACAGCTTAAACCTCTTGGATCTCCTTCTTACTACAAAACCTGAATGCTATGGCATCAGTCACCGCCCCCCTTGGTCGCTCAGACCATGGCATAGTCACTGCTTCCTAAGTAATACAACCCGAGGTCACACAGTCATCACACCCACGTATCTTTTCGCACTACAACTCCGTGAACTGGGACGAAATGCGGGATCATTTTATCTCATTTCCATGGACGTGTGTCTGCTTCTCTCCTACTGTTGCCGCCTTGTCGACACCTACGGTACAGTAGTATTTAGGCTGTGAGCAAGACTGAGATTTGGTGGAGATTTCTACTTCCCCAGTCTAATATTTTTTGGAGATCCACAGAGACAAAACCCTTCATGAGTCTGTGATCCTCATCTAATTGGGCTAAAGAGACAGGCTTAGAATATTGTATATTTGAGTGGAGTGTGCTGTTGTCCGCGTAACTGTGAACTGGGTTGGATGTGCTAGAGAGGAGGTCATTGATGTGAAGAAACAAAGTAGGGGCTAAAGCTGAACCTTGTGGGACTCCTGCATTAATTGGATACAGTTTAGAGGAATAGCCATCCATGACAACAGAAATGCTCCGATTGGAGAGGAAATTTGCTGTCCAGGTACAGAGTTTTGGTGGTAGGTCATAGGCTGGAAGTTTATTAAGCAGCGCTGCGTGCCAGACCTGGTCGAATGCTTTGGATATGTCTAGAGCGACAATCTGGGATTCACCGTGTAGTTCCATAGACTTGTTTCAAGAATGGGTGACAAAGGAAAGGAGGTCGGTAGTTGATCTGCGGTGAAATTTTAATAATTCGGTGTTTATATACTTTTCCATCACTTTAGAAACGATTGAAAGGAGAGAAATAGCCCTGTAGTTGCTAGGAAGCGCTTTGGATCCTTTCTTGGGGACGGGTTGTATTCGAGCAGTTTTCCAGTCACTAGGGAATATGCCTCTATTGTAAGATGTCTGAAACAGACGAGTCAGGATAGGAGCAAGTTCTGGTGCACATTTTTTGAGAACAAATCATGTGATCTCGTCAAGGCCAGGGGCTTTCCTGGTATTAAGAGAAGGGAGCATCTTTCGTACCTTTTTAGTTTTGAAAATGATATCCGTCATTTTATGTGTGACATTGGCGACTGTTGGTGGTTGAACATTTGGAGTTGGGTTGAGAGTAGAATTGCCTGTGAACAACGAGGCAAAAAGTTCTGCCTTGCCCAGGGCGGTAGAAACAATTTCATCCCCTGAAACAAGAGGTGGGAACTTGCTCTTGCAGAAATTATTCCTAATAGATTTAGCAGGAGTCCAGAAGGGTTTGCTTTCGTTGGAGCTTGAGAGGACTTTGTTTTTGATGTGGTTATTAAACGAGTTTTTTTCCTCAGAAAGAATGCGGACCTAGTGGTTTCTTGCGTCGTTAAATCCTTGACGGTTTTCTTGACTGGGATTGTGCAGAAGCGTTTAGTGTGCTTTGACCTTTTCAAGCCTGGCCTTGTCACAGGATTTACAGAACAGCGCTTTTGAGTGTCTGAAGACATTTTCTGTGTACATGGAATAAATAATTCCATGCCAGCTTGGATAATTTCAGTGACGTTTTGTGAGATATGAGAGGGGTCAGGATGAGAGAAGCAGACAGACACCCATGGAAATGAGGAAAAGTAATCCCGCATCTCGTCCCAGTTCGTGGAGTTATAGTGCCAAACGATACGTGGGTGTGATGACTGTGTGACCTTAGGTTGCATTGCGCAGGAAGCAATGACCATGCCATGGTCTGAGCGACCAAGAGGGGCGGTGACTGATGTCTTATAGCATTCAGGTTTTATAGTAAGAAGGAGATCCAAGGGATTTGAGTTGTGTTGGGATGCGAGGAAAGTAAGTAGGTTGCTGAACCATATTGGCTAAAGAATTGCTGACTGCAAAGGCCTCCGCTGCTCTCCCTTGTGGATCGGTTTTTGAAGATCCTAGCCATTCCTTATTATGCACATTGAAGTCACCAAGAATAGTGACCTCGGAGGAAGGATATTCAGAAATCAAATGGTCGAAGAGTTGGACAAAGTTGTTGTTAGAAGGTTGCCGCCGGTAAATGCAACAGATGAATTTTGTTGCAGTCCTGAGAGAGAGTTTCATCCAAAGTATGTCTTTTCTTCCAGCTTCCGAATTGGGGAGTCTGGTGCAGGGTAGATTGCTAGGGACATATGCGCACACACCTCCATGCAATCTAAAAGTAAGGAGCTCATACCCCGGGAAATTAAGGTGTGAGTAGTGGCTGTTTTGGCACTGATTTGGGTTTCAGTGAGGAAGAGGAGTTGGGGCCTATTAGCCTGGAGAAAATGGTGGACGGAGTTCAGGTTAGAATTTGGGCCACATATATTTAAGGATATGTTAAATCTTGATGCCGGTGCCCCCTGCACACCCCTCTCCCGGAGATCCGAATGGAGGGGTATTTTATCTCCGGAACCTTTTGTACAAGGAGGAGCCATCATCATTTTAGTTTATAAGTGAAACCGACTCATACACCAGAACGGGAAACGTCTGTTGCGACTTCACCGCTTGATGTAAGGGATGGTATCTCCTCGGGCATGAAAAAAATCCTTTACTATCACGTAAAGGAAAAGTCCTCTACCACCTACCAATCCACTGTCACCTACCCCTGTGACATTAGAGCACTCGGTCCTTGTACTATAGGTGGTATTGGTCTCACCCTGTATAAATCGAAATTCCTTAACATCTTTTTGCAATCTTATTAACTGCTAAGAAAGAAGACCTTTGCAGCTACATTCTGTTAAAAAAAACATCAAAATCAGTGTATACCTTAAAAATTAATTTAAGGTTAAATTAAGACACAATTTTAGGTGTCCAAGTTTTTTGTTTAGGAGCGTATGTTAAATTCATACTAATTTTGAAATTGATACTGTAAATACTTTAAATCGCATTCAAACATAATAAAGCACAGTGTAATAATATAAATAAATATATATTTCCATTTTAAAATACATAACAGTCACAAAATATTTTAGCATACAAAGGTTTTAACACATACTTTATAAAAATAATCAAGACAGCCTTGAAGTTACATTGTTAACTGAGTTTTATAATATTAAACAACCATTTGGACTGTCAATTATCAAATGTTGACATATAAAATGGCAATTACTTGCCCTAGCCTACTTATACTGGAGAGCTGCAAAATATAACAGCATTCAAATTGAATCACTGAATTATAACATAACTGAAACAGTTACAAAATATTTGAGCTTAATAAAATAATTTGACATTCACCATAACAGTTGAGACAACCTTAAAATTACATTGTTAAGATTTTTATAATATTTAACAATCTATAGGGCTGTTAAATGTCAAATTGGAACAGTAAAATGACAGATACCTGCCCAACCTCACTTGTAGTGGCAAGAATTAAAATATAATAGCACTAAAATCAAAACGTTGGCTTGATAACATGTTTAGATTATAAAAAATTGCAGCTTGACAAATAATCTAACATTGTCTATAAAAATAATCAACACAGCTTTGAGAATACATTGTTAAATAAGATTTATATTAGTCTTTTGAGCTGTCAAATTCTGACATTTAAAATGACAGTTACCTGACCTAACTTATATTGGTGAGGTGTGAAATCTAAGAGCGATCAAATTAAAACATTAACTCGATAATTGTAACATTAATAAATTACAAAACATTTGAACTTGACAAATCATGCTTTATAAGAAAAATCAAGACAGCCTTGAAATTTCATTGGGAGTTTTATTGTATTAAAGAAATATCAAGTTTTGATAGTAAAATGACAGTTATTTGACCTCTTACTTCTACTGGCGAACTGCAAAATATAAACACATTCAAATTACAACACTGGCTTAAGAACACACATTTACAAAACATTTTAACCCAACAAATAATTTAACACATACTTTAAAAAAATAATCAAGACAGCCTTTAAATTATATTGTTAAAAAGTAATCATGACAACCTTGAAGTTACATTCCCCGAGAGTTTTACTATATTAAAGAAAGAGTTATCAGATGTCAAATTTTGACATGAAAATGACAGTTACTTGTCCCAACTTCTACCAGCTAGCTACAAAATATAAGAGCATTCAAATAAAAATAATCAAGAAGGCCTTTAAATTATATTGTTAAAAAGTAATCATGACAACCTTGAAGTTACATTCCCGTGAGTTTTACTATATTAAAGAAAGAGTTGTCAGATGTCAAATTTTGACATGAAAATGACAGTTACTTGTCTCAACTTCTACTAGCGTGCTACAAAATATAAGAGCATTCAAATAAAAATAATCAAGACAGCATTTATATTATAATTGTTAAAAAGTAATCATGACAACCTTGAAGTTACATTCCCGAGAGTTTTACTATATTAAAGAAAGAGTTGTCAGATGTCAAATTTTGACATGAAAATGACAGTTACTTGTCTCAACTTCTACTAGCGTGCTACAAAATATAAGAGCATTCAAATAAAAATAATCAAGACAGCATTTATATTATAATTGTTAAAAAGTAATCATGACAACCTTGAAGTTACATTCCCGAGAGTTTTACTATATTAAAGAAAGAGTTGTCAGATGTCAAATTTTGACATGAAAATGACAGTTACTTGTCCCAACTTCTACTAGCGTGCTACAAAATATAAGAGCATTCAAATAAAAATAATCAAGAAGGCCTTTAAATTATAATTGTTAAAAAGTAATCATGACAACCTTGAAGTTACATTCCCGAGAGTTTTACTATATTAAAGAAAGAGTTGTCAGATGTCAAATTTTGACATGAAAATGACAGTTACTTGTCCCAACTTCTACTAGCGTGCTACAAAATATAAGAGCATTCAAATAAAAATAATCAAGACAGCATTTATATTATAATTGTTAAAAAGTAATCATGACAACCTTGAAGTTACATTCCCGAGAGTTTTACTATATTAAAGAAAGAGTTGTCAGATGTCAAATTTTGACATGAAAATGACAGTTACTTGTCCCAACTTCTACTAGCGTGCTACAAAATATAAGAGCATTCAAATAAAAATAATCAAGAAGGCCTTTAAATTATATTGTTAAAAAGTAATCATGACAACCTTGAAGTTACATTCCCGTGAGTTTTACTATATTAAAGAAAGAGCTGTCAGATGTCAAATTTTGACATGAAAATGACAGTTACTTGTCCCAACTTCTACTAGCGTGCTACAAAATATAAGAGCATTCAAATAAAAATAATCAAGACAGCATTTACATTATATTGTTAAAAAGTAATCATGACAACCTTGAAGTTACATTCCCGAGAGTTTTACTATATTAAAGAAAGAGTTGTCAGATGTCAAATTTTGACATGAAAATGACAGTTACTTGTCCCAACTTCTACTAGCGTGCTACAAAATATAAGAGCATTCAAATAAAAATAATCAAGACAGCATTTATATTATAATTGTTAAAAAGTAATCATGACAACCTTGAAGTTACATTCCCGAGAGTTTTACTATATTAAAGAAAGAGTTGTCAGATGTCAAATTTTGACATGAAAATGACAGTTACTTGTCCCAACTTCTACTAGCGTGCTACAAAATATAAGAGCATTCAAATAAAAATAATCAAGATAGCCTTTAAATTATAATTGTTAAAAAGTAATCATGACAACCTTGAAGTTACATTCCCGAGAGTTTTACTATATTAAATAAAGAGTTGTCAGATGTCAAATTTTGACATGAAAATGACAGTTACTTGTCTCAACTTCTACTAGCGTGCTACAAAATATAAGAGCATTCAAATAAAAATAATCAAGAAGGCCTTTAAATTATAATTGTTAAAAAGTAATCATGACAACCTTGAAGTTACATTCCCGAGAGTTTTACTATATTAAAGAAAGAGTTGTCAGATGTCAAATTTTGACATGAAAATGACAGTTACTTGTCCCAACTTCTACTAGCGTGCTACAAAATATAAGAGCATTCAAATAAAAATAATCAAGATAGCCTTTAAATTATAATTGTTAAAAAGTAATCATGACAACCTTGAAGTTACATTCCCGAGAGTTTTACTATATTAAAGAAAGAGTTGTCAGATGTCAAATTTTGACATGAAAATGACAGTTACTTGTCCCAACTTCTACTAGCGTGCTACAAAATATAAGAGCATTCAAATAAAAATAATCAAGAAGGCCTTTAAATTATATTGTTAAAAAGTAATCATGACAACCTTGAAGTTACATTCCCGAGAGTTTTACTATATTAAAGAAAGAGTTGTCAGATGTCAAATTTTGACATGAAAATGACAGTTACTTGTCCCAACTTCTACTAGCGTGCTACAAAATATAAGAGCATTCAAATAAAAATAATCAAGAAGGCCTTTAAATTATAATTGTTAAAAAGTAATCATGACAACCTTGAAGTTACATTCCCGAGAGTTTTACTATATTAAATAAAGAGTTGTCAGATGTCAAATTTTGACATGAAAATGACAGTTACTTGTCCCAACTTCTACTAGCGTGCTACAAAATATAAGAGCATTCAAATAAAAATAATCAAGACAGCATTTATATTATAATTGTTAAAAAGTAATCATGACAACCTTGAAGTTACATTCCCGAGAGTTTTACTATATTAAAGAAAGAGTTGTCAGATGTCAAATTTTGACATGAAAATGACAGTTACTTGTCCCAACTTCTACTAGCGTGCTACAAAATATAAGAGCATTCAAATAAAAATAATCAAGAAGGCCTTTAAATTATATTGTTAAAAAGTAATCATGACAACCTTGAAGTTACATTCCCGAGAGTTTTATTATATTAAAGAAAGAGCTGTCAGATGTCAAATTTTGACACGAAAATGACAGTTACTTGTCTCAACTTCTACTAGCGAGCTATAAAATATAAGAGCATTCAAATATAAATAATCAAGAAGGCCTTTAAATTATATTGTTAAAAAGTAATCATGACAACCTTGAAGTTACATTCCCGAGAGTTTTACTATATTAAATAAAGAGTTGTCAGATGTCAAATTTTGACATGAAAATGACAGTTACTTGTCCCAACTTCTACTAGCGTGCTACAAAATATAAGAGCATTCAAATAAAAATAATCAAGACAGCATTTATATTATAATTGTTAAAAAGTAATCATGACAACCTTGAAGTTACATTCCCGAGAGTTTTACTATATTAAAGAAAGAGTTGTCAGATGTCAAATTTTGACACGAAAATGACAGTTACTTGTCTCAACTTCTACTAGCGTGCTACAAAATATAAGAGCATTCAAATAAAAATAATCAAGAAGGCCTTTAAATTATATTGTTAAAAAGTAATCATGACAACCTTGAAGTTACATTCCCGAGAGTTTTACTATATTAAATAAAGAGTTGTCAGATGTCAAATTTTGACATGAAAATGACAGTTACTTGTCCCAACTTCTACTAGCGTGCTACAAAATATAAGAGCATTCAAATAAAAATAATCAAGACAGCATTTATATTATAATTGTTAAAAAGTAATCATGACAACCTTGAAGTTACATTCCCGAGAGTTTTACTATATTAAAGAAAGAGTTGTCAGATGTCAAATTTTGACATGAAAATGACAGTTACTTGTCCCAACTTCTACTAGCGTGCTACAAAATATAAGAGCATTCAAATAAAAATAATCAAGAAGGCCTTTAAATTATATTGTTAAAAAGTAATCATGACAACCTTGAAGTTACATTCCCGAGAGTTTTATTATATTAAAGAAAGAGCTGTCAGATGTCAAATTTTGACACGAAAATGACAGTTACTTGTCTCAACTTCTACTAGCGAGCTATAAAATATAAGAGCATTCAAATATAAATAATCAAGAAGGCCTTTAAATTATATTGTTAAAAAGTAATCATGACAACCTTGAAGTTACATTCCCGAGAGTTTTACTATATTAAATAAAGAGTTGTCAGATGTCAAATTTTGACATGAAAATGACAGTTACTTGTCCCAACTTCTACTAGCGTGCTACAAAATATAAGAGCATTCAAATAAAAATAATCAAGACAGCATTTATATTATAATTGTTAAAAAGTAATCATGACAACCTTGAAGTTACATTCCCGAGAGTTTTACTATATTAAAGAAAGAGTTGTCAGATGTCAAATTTTGACACGAAAATGACAGTTACTTGTCTCAACTTCTACTAGCGTGCTACAAAATATAAGAGCATTCAAATATAAATAATCAAGACAGCCTTTAAATTATAATTGTTAAAAAGTAATCATGACAACCTTGAAGTTACATTCCCGAGAGTTTTACTATATTAAAGAAAGAGTTGTCAGATGTCAAATTTTGACATGAAAATGACAGTTACTTGTCCCAACTTCTACTAGCGAACTACAAAATATAAGAGCATTCAAATATAAATAATCAAGACAGCCTTTAAATTATAATTGTTAAAAAGTAATCATGACAACCTTGAAGTTACATTCCCCGAGAGTTTTACTATATTAAAGAAAGAGTTGTCAGATGTCAAATTTTGACATGAAAATGACAGTTACTTGTCTCAACTTCTACTAGCGAGCTATAAAATATAAGAGCATTCGAATTAAAATACTGGCTTAAGAACATACATCGTTTACAAAATATTTTAACCCGACAAATTATTTAACAACACATTTACTAAAAAGAATCAAAACCGCCCTGAAATTACATTATTCAAAGAGTTTAATAATATTTTACAGAGTTAGAGCTGCCGAATTTCAAATTTTGATAACAGTAATATGCCCTGAATCGCTGGTAATCAGCGAAATTTAAAAGAATCAAATTTTATAAAAAACAGTTACAAAAACATTTTAGTTTGACAAACAGGTTCATACATTTTTTTAAATAATCAAGATATCATGGAATTTGCATGGTGAAAGGATAATAATTTTTGACAGCCTTTTGAGGTGTCAGATGTCAAATTTTGACGGTAAAATGACAGTTATCTACCCTAACTCACTTATACCGGGTGTGTTGTGAAATCCAAGAGCTGTGGCTAGATAAACACTGGTCTTTTGTAAATATATTGCACAGAATTATTTGAATATTTGTTCTTCTTTGTTTAGGAGCAGTTTAGCGAGTTGAGCCTCATTTCCAAGGAACAAGTTGCTTTGATTCGGATCGTCTTCTTCATGGTAACGTAATTTAAGGCCTATTTCCGTGGCTCGCATGCAATGCAAATCGTTCCCGTATTTCAAGAACATCTCCAGAACGTTTCCGTTGTTTTTGGTGTCTTCTTTTAACACATTTGGTATATCCTCGTCTACCCTGATGATAGGTATATGTTGCATTTTTTTTCTAGCTGCAAAAACAAAAAAATATAATAAGTTTATTCGCCACGGATGATACAATAGTACATATGGTACGCACATTTAGTAAACTATTTACTTATTTATTTATTTAGAAGAACGGGATAACCCCAATTATAAAAACAAGTACAATATTAGCAAGTGTGTGTGTTTTGTTTCTTTAACGTCGGAACTATGGAAGAAAGCTAATCTGAGCAGTGCCCGTGCAGATATCTATAAAAGAGAAAGAGGTCACCAAGGGCACGTCGGTGGGCAAGGGCAGGCAGCCTTTGGGTGAGGGTAGGGTAACCGATGAGACGTATAGCTCTCTTCTAAATTGAGTCCAGGATAGCGAGCGTAGAAGCGGCTGGGCCACCCCAGATGTGGGAGCAGTATTCGAGGTTTGGCCTTATTTGTGAAGTATATAAGGTATAGAGATTAGCTGGTGAAAAGTATTTGCGAGCCCGGAAGAGGAAACCTAATTTCTTAGCAGCCGCAATTGATGTGACATGTTGGTGCCAATTGAGATTGCGATCCACAAAAATGCCAACAAATGAAAAGGACTCATTACTTTGAATAACTCAGTTGTTCATTGTGATGGCTCTAGGGCTGGTGTGTCTCTAATGAGATAGAAAGCAAGACTGAGATTTGGTGGAGTTGAATTGTACAAGATTTCTACCTCCCCAGTCTAATATTTTTTGGAGATCCATGGAGACAGAACCCTCCATGAGTCTGCGATCCTCATCTAATTGGGCTAAAGAGACAGGCTTAGAATATTGTATATTTGAGTGGAGGGTGCTGTCGTCCGCATAACTGTAAACTGGGTTGGATGTGCTAGAGACGAGGTCATTGATGTGGAGAAGAAACAAAGTAGCGGCTAAAGCTGAACATTGATGGACTCCTGTTAGTTGGATAGAGTTTAGAGGACTGGCCATCCACGACAACAGAAATGCTCCGGTTGGAGAGGAAATTTGCTGTCCAGGTAGAGAGTTTTGGTGGTAGGTCATAGGCCGGAAGTTTATTAAGCAGCGCTGCGTGCCAGACCTGGTCGAATGCTTTGGATATGTCTAGAGCGACAATCTGGGATTCACCGTGTAGTTCCATAGACTTGTTCCAAGAATGGGTGACAAAGGAAAGGAGGTCAGCAGTTGATCTGCGCTGACGGAAGCCAAACTGCCTGTTTTGGATTAGACTGTGTTTTTCAAGAAATTTTAGTAATTCAGTGTTTATTTATTTTCCATCACTTTAGAGATGACTGAAAGGAGAGACATAGGCCTGTAGTTGCTAGGAAGCGCTTTGGATCCTTTCTTGGGGACCGGTTGTACTCGTGCAGTTTTCCAGTTACTAGGGAATATGCCTCTATTGTAAGATGTCTGAAACAGACGAGTCAGGACAGGAGCAAGTTCTGGTGCGCATTTTTTGAGAACAATTGCTGGGATCTCATCAAGGTCAGATGCTTTCCTGGTATTAAAAGAAGAGAGTATCTTTCGTACCTTTTTAGTTTTGAAGATGATATCCGTCATTTTATGCACGACATTGGTGGTTGAACATTTGGAGGTGGGTTTAGAGTAAAATTGCCAGTGAACAAGGCAAAAAGTTCAGCCTTGTCCAGGGCGGTAGAAACAATTTCATGCCCTGAAACAAGAGGTGGAAACGTGCTTTTTCAGTAATTATTCCCAATAGATTTAGCAAGAGTCTAGAAGGATTTGCTGCTGTTTGAGCTTGAGAGGAAGCAGGAAACAGTGACCATGCCGTGGTCTGAGCGACCCAGGGGGGCGGTGACTGATGTCTTATAGCATTCAGGTTTTGTAGTAAGAAGGAGATCAAAGGGATTTGAGCTGTGTGTTGGGATGCGAGGAAAGTAAGTAAGTTGCTGAACCATAGTGGCTAAAGAATTGCAACTGCAAAGGCCTCTGCTGCTCTCCCATGTGGATCAGTTTTTGAAGATCCTAGCCATTCCTTATTATGGACATAGAAGTCATCAAGAATAGTGACCTCGGAGGAAGGATATTCAGAAATCATATGGTCGGTTTTTTCAGAAAGGTAGTCGAAGAGCTGGACAAAGTTGTTGTCAGAAAGTGACCGATAAATGCAACAGATGAATTTAGTTGCAGCCCTGAGACGTAGTTTCATCCAAAGTATGTCTTTTCTTCGACCTGCTAGATTGGGGAGTCTGGTGCAGGGTGGACTGCCACGGACGTATGCGCCCACACCTCCATGTAATCTAAAGGAAGCAAGGAGCTCATACCCCGGGAAATTAAGGTGATTAATGGCTGTTTTGGCACTGATTTCGGTTTAGGAAGAGGAGTTGGGGCCTATTAGCCTGGATGAAATGGTGGAGGGAGTTCAGGTTAGAATTTAGGCCACATATATTAGAGAAGGATATGTTAAATCTTGATGCTGGCGCCCCCTGCACACCCCTCTCCCGGAGATCCGAATGGAGGGGTATTTTACCTCCGGAATCTTTTGTACAAGGAGGAGCCATCATCATTTTTGCTTATAAGGGAAACCGACTCATACACCAGAAACTGAAACGTCCGTTGGGACTTCACCGGCCCCTTGATGGTGGTACCTCCTCGAGTGTGAAAAAAATCCTTTACTATCATGTAAAGGAACAGTCCACTACCACCTGCATAAGTTTAATGAGGCTGTCATTCAGGTGTGGTTTCGAGATTACAAAATCAAGGAGAATTGCAAAAAATTTATTGATTCCATGCCAAAACGAGTTGAAGATCTATAAACTAGTACTGTTTGAATTTTTTTCTTTAAATAAACGACATTTAACGTAAATCTGTCTGCGCTCACATTAATTTGCACAATACTGTAAGATTCTTTAACTATCTGTAACCATGTATGGAAAGAAGTCCCCAGCTAGATAACTACATCATAATTATATCAATAGATCCCATCAAGGTAATCTTATGATGTTTTGGGAAGCATGTAACAATAGAAAATTTTCGCTAATACTTACCAATCACATAGTCTTTTCCGTAAAACGATACATATTTATAAGTTTCTCTATCAAAATGCCCTACATTTTTTGTTATATCTGGGGAATATACTTGGCTGACTTTGGGATTGTAATATCGGAATGGTATCGGGCTAAATACTTGAAAATTTGCAATTGTATTCATTCGAACCTAAAAAGAAAACATACATCACAATAAGAATAGTAACATCCACAATAAATTAAAATAGTCCAGGGAAGGACCTTTTGTAACAAATATGTTAAATAAAAGTGAAAAGTCTGAAATATCAATGGATAGTCTCCATTAATATTTCTTTCTCTTCTTGCACGGCCGGCTCAATCTCCCAATCTAAACTCCATTGAGCATGTGTGGGAACTTAATTCATGAGTAAGGTTTGATTTGATTTTACTTACTCTATTCAAAAAGTCAGCACTTATGTTGCTGTAAGCATCCAAAACCAGTACTAAACTTTCCAAGCCGATCTTCTTTAAAGCCAAATCGACGAGAGCGAAATTCAACACTTTGTATTTCACCAACGTTACCATATCGTCTGATTTGGGCAGTCTTATCGACACCCAGGCTATACGATTGTCATCATTCTTAAACTTATTTGATAGTTTAGTGGCAATATCCTTCAGTCCATTGTAGACATCATCTTTTCCTTTACTGGTAGTGTTGTATTGGTAGAGCAAGACAAGCATCAAGAAAGTTTTCTCTTTTCTGTTCATCAGAGAAATGTAACTGTCTAGAAATTCTTGGGCTTGAGCCACGTGTGTTTCTTCAACTGGTAAAAGAATCGTCACACGTGAATTTTCAGTTACGTAAGGCACCTGGATTAATTCGACACGACCTAATGGTTTCACTATTTCAAATCTGTAAAAAAGAATACAAGTATACAAATAGATCTATATAAACTTGCAGAAGAAACTAGAATTAGCAATTTGTTATTGATATTAAGAGATAAAACAACAGTTTCTGTAAAGTCTACATTTTTCTTGAGTTAAATGACTTAAAGATTTCTTAACTCTCAAATCAGTAGTAATTAATTAAGTAATTTATTGACCGACCGCCAGATATGAGCCCAAATATACGAGGTGTGTTTTCAAAGTACCGGTTTGAAATTTTAAAAACTAACCTTTTTTTAACAATTTTATTTTCAGATGAAAGCCTGTACCTTAATTTACTTTTCCACATAATTTCCACCAATATTAAGGGATTTATCATATCATACAATCAGCTTTTAAATCCCATCCTCATAGAAGTCTGCCCCGTGATTTGACAACCACTGCAACACAACCGTTTTGACTTCATCATCGTCATGTTGACGCACACCACCCATATGGTTCTTCAAATGCAGGAACAAGTGGTAGTCACTGGGCGCAAGATCTGGACTGTATGTATTAAGGGATTTATCATATCATACAATCAGCTTTTAAATCCCATCCTCTTAGAAGTCTGCCGCGTGATTTGACAACCACTGCAACACAACCGTTTTGACTTCATCATCGTCATGTTGGCGCCCACCACCCATATAGTTCTTTAAATGCAGGAACAAGTGGTAGTCACTGGGCGCAAGATCTGGACTGTATGTATTAAGGGATTTATCATATCATACAATCAGCTTTTAAATCCCATCCTCTTAGAAGTCTGCCGTGTGATTTGACAACCACTGCAACACAACCGTTTTGACTTCATCATCGTCATGTTGGCGCACACCACCCATATAGTTCTTTAAATGCAGGAACAAGTGGTAGTCACTGGGCGCAAGATCTGGACTGTATGTATTAAGGGATTTATCATATCATACAATCAGCTTTTAAATCCCATCCTCATAGAAGTCTGCCGCGTGATTTGACAACCACTGCAACACCACCGTTTTGACTTCATTATCGTCATGTTGGCGAACACCACCCATATGCTTCTTTAAATGCAGGAACAAGTGGTAGTCACTGGGTGCAAGATCTGGACTGTATGTATTAAGGGATTTATCATATCATACAATCAGTTTTTAAATCCCATCCTCATAGAAGTCTGCCGCGTGATTTGACAACCACTGCAACACCACCGTTTTGACTTCATTATCGTCATGTTGGCGAACACCACCCATATGCTTCTTTAAATGCAGGAACAAGTGGTAGTCACTGGGCGCAAGATCTGGACTGTATGTATTAAGGGATTTATCATATCATACAATCAGCTTTTAAATCCCATCCTCACAGAAGTCTGCCGCGTGATTTGACAACCACTGCAACACAACCGTTTTGACTTCATCATCGTCATGTTGGCGCACACCACCCATATGGTTCTTTAAATGCAAGAACAAGTGGTAGTCACTAGGCGCAAGATCTGGACTGTATGTATTAAGGGATTTATCATATCATACAATCAGCTTTTAAATCCCATCCTCTTAGAAGTCTGCCGTGTGATTTGACAACCACTGCAACACAACCGTTTTGACTTCATCATCGTCATGTTGGCGCACACCACCCATATAGTTCTTTAAATGCAGGAACAAGTGGTAGTCACTGGGCGCAAGATCTGGACTGTATGTATTAAGGGATTTATCATATCATACAATCAGCTTTTAAATCCCATCCTCATAGAAGTCTGCCGCGTGATTTGACAACCACTGCAACACCACCGTTTTGACTTCATTATCGTCATGTTGGCGAACACCACCCATATGCTTCTTTAAATGCAGGAACAAGTGGTAGTCACTGGGTGCAAGATCTGGACTGTATGTATTAAGGGATTTATCATATCATACAATCAGTTTTTAAATCCCATCCTCATAGAAGTCTGCCGCGTGATTTGACAACCACTGCAACACCACCGTTTTGACTTCATTATCGTCATGTTGGCGAACACCACCCATATGCTTCTTTAAATGCAGGAACAAGTGGTAGTCACTGGGCGCAAGATCTGGACTGTATGTATTAAGGGATTTATCATATCATACAATCAGCTTTTAAATCCCATCCTCACAAAAGTCTGCCGCGTGATTTGACAACCACTGCAACACAACCGTTTTGACTTCATCATCGTCATGTT
The DNA here is from genome assembly GCA_964006375.1 of Tillus elongatus. Classification (NCBI taxonomy): domain Eukaryota; kingdom Metazoa; phylum Arthropoda; class Insecta; order Coleoptera; family Cleridae; genus Tillus; species Tillus elongatus. Next base: position 106,176,509 of record OZ023270.1, read on the forward strand.
GGCGCACACCACCCATATGGTTCTTTAAATGCAAGAACAAGTGGTAGTCACTAGGCGCAAGATCTGGACTGTATGTATTAAGGGATTTATCATATCATACAATCAGTTTTTAAATCCCATCCTCTTAGAAGTCTGCCGTGTGATTTGACAACCACTGCAACACAACCGTTTTGACTTCATCATCGTCATGTTGGCGCACACCACCCATATAGTTCTTTAAATGCAGGAACAAGTGGTAGTCACTGGGCGCAAGGTCTGGGCTGTATGTATTAAGGGATTTGTCATATCATACAATCAGCTTTTAAATCCCATCCTCATAGAAGTCTGCCCCGTGATTTGACAACCACCGCAACACAACCGTTTTGACTTCATCATCGTCATGTTGGCGAACACCACCCATATGGTTCTTCAAATGCAGGAACAAGTGGTAGTCACTGGGCGCAAGATCTGGACTGTATGTATGACTTTATGTCTTATTTTTTAAGAGTGGTGATCCTCTACCTCTACTGAATTACAGGCCTCTTGCCATTCTCAGTGTTCTACCAAAGATTGTTGAGAAGGTGGTTTATGATAGGGTCATGCCCTTTCTGATGGAAAATAATCTACTGACTGACTCCCAGCATGATTTTCGTTAGGATATGTCGAGGGAGAGTGCGGCTGCTAGTTTGCTGGAGTTTGTTTCAGGCAGGCATGTGGTGGCACTTTTTGTTTACCTGTCCAAGGCCTTTGATTGTCTTGACTTGAAATTGATTGCCAGCAAATTTAGCACCCTTGGATTGAGGGGACGAGTGTTGGGGTGGTAGATGTCTTACCTTGGGGGGAGAAGGATGTGTATATCTGTTGTTGGCCATGATTCCAACGAGCAATGTATAGAGTATGGGATACTGCAGGGATCAGTCCTTGGGCCCTTAATCTTCTTAATTCATAAATGACAATGCACTGGCTACACATTTGGTTTTCTGCACCTCCGTCAACATTTTCGGCACGCAGCATGAGCACAACTCTTGATAATTTAAGCGTTTGGTTACAACTTTATAGAGAACTCTTGTGGAAACTCATCTGATAATAATGAAATCATAAAGCGTGTGTTCTCTTTCACTTTTTTGTCAATTTTCTGAACCAAATCTTCAGTAATCATAGAAGATCGCTCGCTTTGTTCCTCATCATGAACATTTGTGTGGCCATCGTTAGGAGGTCTAACCCATTTCCATACCATTTCATTACTCATAATATTTTCTCCATACACTTCACCGATCTGATGACGAATGTTAGCCGGTTAATGACGGAAAATGAATCACAGTGTGTATTTCACAGTCAGCGAGATTCTCAGGATCAGCGGAGGCACTTTAAATAGTTACAAACTTAAACACAGTCGGATGTTTCAGCAATAGCATCTGTGGCTTGTCAACAGATGTAAGTACTCCGCGTACATGTGTGCAAAGCTGCAGTAGCACTCACGGTGGTGTAATTTGAAAATGGTACTTACTTTAAAAGCATACCTAGTGGACGAGGTAGAAGAAACAAAACAATTTACTCACCGTTTGATAACTTCTTTTCCTGTACTTAAATCTCTAAAGCCAACGTCCATAAAATATTCCATTCCTCTGCTTAAATCAAACGTTCTGTAACCATTTATCAAGCGTCTGTAAATGAAACTGTCTGGATAATCGTAGATAACTTTACTTTTCACTTCTTCTAACATATTCTGTAAAGTAGAAATGTATTTAAAAAAATACTTTATGCCTGTTAGGACGATAAAGTTGCCTACATTAATTGTTTTCTATTTTAATTGTATCAACAACACAAGCCTCTATATTTAAATTTCAGTTTATATTTCGATATAAAATGCAAAAATATAAGGGTGTTCAGAAAAAAATTATATCACCAACGACTTATGGGCCACGCTGTGATTGTCGAAATAATTTTGTAAGGTGCAGCTCAAGACCCTCTATAATTAACGTACACAATGTTTTCTGGTATCTTTTATAATAACGAAGCTTGAGCTTTACCGTAGAAATGTGTCAATAGATAAAAATTGAAACTAACACCTAATATGGATTATAGGGGGCCTAGTTTGGACACGTTTGATGACATCTTTTCGAAATACAAAAGTCTTGGTCTCTCATTATGTAATTTTTTCCACGAAAATTAGCTAACTTATAGACCATTAAACCATAAACTTAATTAAAACCACTGGCATATATATATATATATATATATATATATATATATATATATATATATATATATATATATATATATATATTTAAATTGAAACTGACACCGGATATGGGTTCTAGGGGCCTAGTTCGCGCTCATTTGAAGAAATTTGTTCAAAATTCAAAAGTCGAGATCTCTTCATTAGTGAATTTTTTCCAAGAAAATTCACTAAAAAGACGAAACACTGAAATAAAAAGTGCTTGCTTTGATCAAGGAAACACAATATTATTTCTGAAGCGAGTATTTTTTAGCATAGTCTCTTTGTAACTCTACTTGCTTAGTCTATTGGTGCTAAGGCACCATTATACCCTCTGTCTAGTAATATTGCTCGAGACCCTCGAAAATAGACATGAGTTCAAAAGACCATACCTCCTCATTTTAATGAAATGTCTTCCGATCATATAGTTGTATTAATGGTCACATCTGATAGTTCATTTATATATATATATATATATATATATATATATATATATATATATATATATATATATATATATATATATATATATAAAACTATATCAGCCCCAACCCTGATCCCTGTAGAACACCTAATTTCACATTTTTCCAGTTTCTTATCGACTGTTTTCCAGAGTTATTATCAATTGCTGATACAGAGGTTTCTTTCTAATTAAATATCTCTTCAGCAACTTTTAGAATCAGTTATTTGAGCGAGAGGCAACACTTTGTTTCACGCGGAGGTATAAATTCAGATGTACTTTCGGTAAAGAGGGGTGTCCCGCAGGGCTCTGTGCTGGGCCCTTTACTCTATTTAATCTATGTTTAGACCTGTCGGTTAATGGCTGTATATTGTTTGCAGATGATACGTCAGTGTTAGTCAGTAGTAGGGACGCTTCGTCATCATCAGAGAAAGCAGACGTTGTCTTGGAGGAACTGAATCAAAATTATATAGAAAATAAACTTGTCCTCAACACAGGTAAATTAGTATGCAGATCAACCTCGAATACTGCTCATCGGTGACCCTACCCTCACCCAAAGGCTGCCATCCCTTTCCCACCGACGTGCCGTTGGTGACCTCTCTCTCTTTTATATATATCTGCACGGGCACTGCTCAGGGGAGCTTTCTTCCATAGTTCCTCCACCTGCTGCCCCAACAGATCTACCAGGGGAACAGAGCGAATGCACCCTTTTACTGTCCAGGTCACCAGACATAGAACATCTTGTTATGCCCGCTCTTTTGTCCCGAGGACTTCCAAGTTGTGGAACTCCTTGCTGGCACATGCTTTTCCTTCTCTTCCGAATCTCCAAACCTTCGCCAGAATTAACAAGTTGCCTCTTTCCTCCTTGTTGACACCCACGGCACGATAGTATTTAGGCTGTGAGCCCTTGTGGTGTGTTGTTGAAATAAAATACAAATAAAAAAATAAAAACTAGCTATTAATAGATAGGCTAATCATTCTAAAGGCAGAATTAAAGAATTTATAATTAAAAAAGCTCACTTCAATGTCTTTCATTTCTGCATCCGTATGTCTTCTGATGCTGGTGAAATCATCGGGGAAAAACATATGAGTGGAATTGAAGTAAACCTGACGAGGTACGTCATGTCTCGTGGCAGGTTTAGCGCCAACTTTCTGCGCAGGTGGCCAGTTTTCTGTTAAATCCTCAGACAAGCGGTCGATTTCTTGCTTGATGTACTCCAGCCTCCTTTTAAGGAAATAGGTATTCAGCAAATAAAAATCATCCGATTGTAATATGGGATAAACTGTCACAGCTCGATTGAAATCTGATCTCTTGGAGAGGTCCAAAAGGTGCTGGCTAACTTCAAAATGTTTCAATTTGAACGTAGGTACTTTCTGCTCCTAAAAACATATGATATATTTAGAGTTTTTAAACGTGTGTGTTAATACAAAATTCATATATGGGTCCTTTAAAACAGTTTGCATCACACTGAAGGATTTGTATTAGTGAATTTTCATCAAGAAAATTCACTAATAGAGAGGTATCGATGGTGAGACTTTCGAAAAATTTCTTTAAAAGACCACGAATTAGGGCCCCTGGAACTCACTTCCATGGTCAGTTAAAAAGTTTATATATATATATATATATATATATATATATATATATATATATATATATATATATATATATATATATATATATATATATTGCTATAGATAGCAAATATGTCAGAAAAGTAGAAACATTTTATTGTGGAGTAAAACGGGCCATGTACATAAAATTGATACGTCCTAATATTTAAATGCGCTGTATAATTCAGAGTGTAAAATATTTTAGGTTTAAATAAGGAATAACATGACAACTAAAATAATACAGAACAATGATTTCTTTTTTACATGTAGTACATTTTAAGTTCACTAAGCAAAAAGTCGTTGTTTTTATTTATAGAGTTTTAATAGAATATAATGTTTTTTATTTTATCCTGAGACAGTAAATAAATCTATAGTATTAAGTTAAAAATAAGTTTTTTTGTCAGTTACCAATTATAAAAAAAGACAGGCAGTGTTAGTTAAGAGGGATAGTTTTTTTTTTGTGGTTGTTTCCAATGAGTGCAACGAACAAGAATTTGGACAATGGGAAAAATGCAAGGCCTATGAACTTTGTTTTACCCAGGTACAACGAGAAGATATTTTTTTGTAACACAGGTATAGTTATTTAAGGAGACGGCGGCAGGACGATAGGACGATTCGAAAAAGAACTGCGGGAAGTGAAACTTCATTCGTTGACGTACGGCGACACTGTAAATATGGGAGTTGAGAATTAAGCAAGGAGAAGTGCATCATAATAAAATAATATTCAGTTTGAAATGGGAAAAATAAATATGAGTATCTGGTACAAAGTTTGTTGAGACCGTTTAAATAAAATGGAAAATAATTAGTAATCACAGGTAAGCTATAAAATCCAAACAGTAGATCAAATGGAAAGCAATTAGTACATATCCAATGGAAGAATCAATTAGACATCATTCAGTAAGTCATGTTATGAACTTTATCGTAATAAATGTGCAGACTTTTTTCTATAGTGTGATTAGTTTTTAAGAATTTTTCAGTCCCATTGATGATTTTTAATGTATCTTTAGCTCACTAAGGGGGATATTAGATAAAGGCTGAATCACTAGATCATAGTTAGTGAATTCATTGTTTTAAATAAGTTTGATTTGTATTGATTTATCGACAATCAGCGAAGATAAATTTGATATAGCTATGTTTTTGATGGAAATTTGTGAATTGAATCAATCAGGAATAAAACATACTAGATTGTACTTACATAATCAGTTTAATTTTGACCTCAAATCAAACAAATACTAGTTATATGATAAAGTAAGGCTATTTTTCACCATTAATTAAAAGTAAAATCAAAAGAACTCAATTATATATAATTTCTTTTTAATTTCCAAACACTCGGGAGTACTATAATTTATAAATAAGATATAACAAACAAAAATGCTAACCCAATCACCGAACCCTACCCATTAGATGAGAGAAAAAATTAAAATCACAGCAGTAAGTAAACCATTTTTGGCATAATTTCAGGATCAATATTAGCGTTTTTAAATAAAGACGCAAATTGAATTCTCATGCTCTACAATTAAAAAGTGCTAAACCAAAAATACCATATATATATATATATATATATATATATATATATATATATATATATATATATATAATCCGAAATATTTCCGGGGTCTTTAATGTGAGACATACTTGGTTCTCGGGTTGAACCGCCAGAATTTTTTCAGATCTCTCTGAGGCTTAGGGTTGAAACACTAAGACCTCACAGATGATCTCCGAGCTACAACAACCCAACCCACCTTTGTCCACCGCTCTAAGGAGTAGGCGGATTGAGGTCTTGGAGTGTCCTTACATATTTCCTTTACCTCTTGAAAATGGCTCCAAAACAGGAGCCGAAACATCAAGTTTTCATAAATTCTTGACACGGTTCAACCCGAGAACCAAATATATATATATATATATATATATATATATATATATATATATGTATCCAACAGATAACTCAAAAAATACTTACTGATTGGGACCAAATTTGGGAATTACCCTTATTTTGTTAATAGCTTGGATGAGTTCGTTCATCAGATCTTAACGCCCAATTTTTTTTAACAAAAAATTTAAAAATATTTTTTAGAACGTGTTATCTCTCAAATTATTTAAGTGATTGTAACGAAAATCTACAACTTAAAAAAACATAGGCAGACGTGATTGGGTACCAATTTTCAAGTATTTTGATCAACGAAAACTAAAGTTATTCGAAATTAAAATGAAAATAATCCTCGACATCACTTCAGATTTTGTAATGCAATATCTACAATGTTGGACAAAGACAGATGACATTATGTGTACTGCTATGCTATTTAAATAAATGGTGGATAAAAATCTAAACAATGGAAGTTACAAGTATCTTTGCAAGATGTTAGAATGTAGTACATTGTGAAATGTACGACAGGTAGGCCATCTCGGTGCAGAACCAGGTAGTATGTTGTCACGACAGCTCTAGTTATCACAAAATGTTATAGATGGAGACTGTGTACAATCAACAAATGATTTTGTAAATTGTCAGCCCTGGCCCATTTCTTTCCTAATATGGGGACAATGTTTGCCTTTCAATTAATGGTAAGACTTTGCAAATTTTTTTTCAAACGAGCGTGAACCAGGACTGCTAGAACCCATATCTGGGGTCAGTTTCAATTTTTTCGGACAAGTTTTCCAGGAAAATGTTGTTTTATTCCGAAAAAAATTTATATCTCCAAAAATTACAAAGCTATTTTAGTGAAATTTGGTGGATATGTTGCCTTGGGAGAGACCTTACTACATACCAAAATTCAACTTTTTAAGTTTATAGAAAATTGAGTTATTCAAATTTGAAGAATTTAATGAAAATTCACTACCATAACGCACTTGCTGCATCCCGAACTTTTTTATTATTATTGACATAATGCAAAATAAATATATTGGCAAGCCTGAATCTGATAAATTCCTGATCACTTCTTAAGTTTACTATAAATTGATAAATAAATTTTAAGAACTGAAATGTTTTGAATTTATTTGTGGTTTCAGTAAAATGTATGTTTTTCAATACATGACCATAGTGATGCAAAAGGTTTTTTGAGGTAAGTCTTTTTCTGATCACTAACCTGCATTTCTTCATCACAAGACAAGCCGATGCTGTGAAAAACACACCTTCCGATATTTTCACTGTGATCGTCAGAAACTGCATTAATAACACACCAATCCAAATGTTCTCTCATTGATTTTAAAACGGAATTGCTCAACAATATTCCAGAATCTGAAAATTTCCAATTGAAACATTTTAAAAAATTGGTACAACTAACAGCTTTCTTGATAAAGTCAGCAATGGAAGAACCATTAAAGCAATTTCTAAGAAGTACAAATAATGCAACATAAACCAGGTAAGGCCATGTTAAACAAAAAGTCCAATTTGTTTTACTTCTTATGCAAAACTTGAGTTAACAGATCCATTTATCTGTAATCCTGTGTTGAAGACACCTCTCTAATAAACAAACAATTCGGGTGGAATCGGAGCGCAGAGTGAATACCGGACGATGTGCACTGTTGCCAGATGAGTATTACCAAGGGTCATTTTAAATATAGAAGGAAATCAAGGGGTGAACAAATGTTTTTATAATGTAAATAAATTATAATATGGCATCATCTATATTATAAATCGATATTTGACATATATAGCGGAAAGCAGTAGGAAAACGGAAATGTAAAAAGTTAATTTTCAGCCATTGTGGTCCAGGGAAAAAAACGTGGGTCTCTGGACCCAAGGGTACTAGGTTCAATCCCAGATTTCCCCTCTCCTCCCTTTTTAATTACATCAGTAACATCAACAGAGGTTGTGCCATTCTGATTGAGCAAGGTAATCAGCACGTTCCGCCCTTCCCAGGGGGCGTAAAACCGTCGGTCCCGTGCCCATGCGATGTTGGGCACATTAAAGACCCAAATTTCCCGGGCATTGAGGTGAATGAATAACACTTTAGTAAAGTCAATGAAGCAATTTCCGTTGCAAATTGCTGATGATAAATGCAACTGATATGCTAATAGCAGACAGTATCCAACATATTATTTTGAAAAGTCGAAATGTTTCATGGTAATGAAGCAAGTTCTACTGACAACTGTCGATGATAAACATAACCGAGAAAATGGCTCAAAATGGGCTTCCCTTCGAAATGTGTGATTTTGTTTAGGATGAAGGGATGCATTTTGCATTTTCGCCTGGCTAAAAATGAAATATATCTTAAGAGTTTCAAAGCAGTATGCATGCAGGCATATATACACATTCTGAGACATTAACTTGCCTTAATAGTTTAAAAACCACATTTTAACCTTGAATGGCATATAACAATAGTCAATGAAGCAATGTTTGTTGCAAATTGCTTATGAGAAATAAAAATGTAATGTATTGTATTGACCCGTTCCCACACCACCTTGACCCAATAATTGTCATAGAGACTGGAGAGTTAGGGTCGCCTGCGCGTTTTTTTAGCGTGGTATCCCCAGGAGGCCTTATCCACGAATTGATTATAGAAATAATTTTTGTGATGTCTTGGTAAACCAAAACAAGACGGGAGATAAATCGGAATCATTATATTGCTGGCGAACGCAAATTAAAAATTCAGAAAACACGTCAGAATTTGTTAATTTGTTTCGCCAGATAAATTCGTGCAAGTAGGATTCAAAAAGATCCCTGGATGTTCCAAATTGTCTTCATAGTTTTCTCTTTGCCCGCATCCAAATATTTTCTACGTTCTGGGTGTGAACAGTCTCATCGGCGGGGTATACGAAGTTCTCCTGATGTACAACAACATGGTGCTCGTAGATCCCTCCAGCGATGCTACCTAGGTTGTGATAACCTCGCCACCCATCGGATACTATTATAGTACCAGGAATTATAAAGTTTAAAGACAAAAAAGTTATGGGCGGTTAAAGAAAAAAAAACGTGGAGTTGTCCCAGAAACGTCAAAGTAACAATGTGCAACGTCAAAATTCGCAACATGTAGGCAAAGAACGTAGAGCAAATACGGTTTATATAAAGAAAATGTTGCAAGAAGAGTTCTGCAACCCCTCCAGTTTCAGCTTCAACCGTCATTGTCCTTGATTTGATTAATGTAAATTCTATACGTTAATGATTGGGTGTCTTCAGCTGCATCTTATTGAAATATTTTGACAATCACAGAGTATTCCATAAGTCGTTGGCGATTCCTACAATTGTTTTTTTCCAAACAACCTTATATTATTGCAGTGTGGCATTTTTAATCGAAATATGATGCATGTTTGTAAGAAAAAAAATCGAGACGCAGTTATAGCGTTTTGTTAGCGACTTTTCAATGAATCCTTGAAAAGTCAATAACTCAATTTGCTTTTAACCTAAGGTTTGTTGGCTATTGGGAAACCAACAATGTAAGTCTCAATCCGTACTTTTTTTTTACATTTTCAAGCAGAGTAATATTGATAAAATCTTGGACATAGTTTCTACTATATAGGCTATACCGGTAATCAGATTCAAGTCTGCTTACATTTGAGACATATTTGCTATCAAACACATTGTTATGAAAATTTACTTTCGTAGCGTACTTGCTGCATCCAGATTTTGTGCATTTGTCTGGTAATCAATGGCACCCAAAAATAATGGCAATAATGAACAGTTCAGCAAATGATTGCTATTTTGTATTATTGGGCATTTGATTTCCCACAAAGAAACATAGCCCGTGAAGCTAGTATCTCTGAAAGTTCATCACATTTGTACTCTAGTGGACTGGTGCAATTTCTACAGAGAGGTTTTAGCATATTAGCATATACAGTTGTATTTATCATGGGCAATTCGCAACGGAAATTGCTTCATTCACTTTTCATACTCATTTAAGGTTGGAAACTAAAATATAAACAAACACTTTGAAGGGAAACCCTCTATTTTCTCGGGTATGTTTATCATCGACAGTTGTCAGTAGAAATTGCTTCATTACCATCAAACATTGCTACTTTTAAAAATAATGTATTGGATACCGTTTGCTATTAGCATATACAGTTGTATTTATCATCGGCAATTCGCAACGGAAATTGCTTCATTCACTTTTCATACTCATTTAAGGTTGGAAACTAAAATATAAACAAACACTTTGAAGGGAAACCCTCTATTTTCTCGGGTATGTTTATCATCGACAGTTGTCAGTAGAAATTGCTTCATTACCATGAAACATTGCTACTTTTAAAAATAATATACTGGTTACCGTTTGCTATTAGTATATACAGTTGTATTTATCATCGGCAATTCGCAACGGAAATTGCTTCATTCACTTTTCATACTCATTTAAGGTTGGAAACTAAAATATAAACAAACACTTTGAAGGGAAACCCTCTATTTTCTCGGGTATGTTTATCATCGACAGTTGTCAGTAGAAATTGCTTCATTACCATCAAACATTGCTACTTTTAAAAATAATGTATTGGATACCGTTTGCTATTAGCATATACAGTTGTATTTATCATCAGAAATTCGCAACGGAAATTGCTTCATTGACTTTTCATACTCATTTAAGGTTGGAAACTAAAATATAAACAAACACTTTGAAGGGAAACCCTCTATTTTCTCGGGTATGTTTATCATCGACAGTTGTCAGTAGAAATTGCTTCATTACCATCAAACATTGCTACTTTTAAAAATAATGTATTGGATACCGTTTGCTATTAGCATATACAGTTGTATTTATCATCGGCAATTCGCAACGGAAATTGCTTCATTGACTTTTCATACTCATTTAAGGTTGGAAACTAAAATATAAACAAACACTTTGAAGGGAAACCCTCTATTTTCTCGGGTATGTTTATCATCGACAGTTGTCAGTAGAAATTGCTTCATTACCATCAAACATTGCTACTTTTAAAAATAATGTATTGGATACCGTTTGCTATTAGCATATACAGTTGTATTTATCATCGGCAATTCGCAACGGAAATTGCTTCATTGACTTTTCATACTCATTTAAGGTTGGAAACTAAAATATAAACAAACACTTTGAAGGGAAACCCTCTATTTTCTCGGGTATGTTTATCATCGACAGTTGTCAGTAGAAATTGCTTCATTACCATCAAACATTGCTACTTTTAAAAATAATATAGTGGTTACCGTTTGCTATTAGTATATACAGTTGTATTTATCATCGGCAATTCGCAACGGAAATTGCTTCATTGACTTTTCATACTCATTTAAGGTTGGAAACTAAAATATAAACAAACACTTTGAAGGGAAACCCTCTATTTTCTCGGGTATGTTTATCATCGACAGTTGTCAGTAGAAATTGCTTCATTACCATCAAACATTGCTACTTTTAAAAATAATGTATTGGATACCGTTTGCTATTAGCATATACAGTTGTATTTATCATCAGCAATTCGCAACGGAAATTGCTTCATTGACTTTTCATACTCATTTAAGGTTGGAAACTAAAATATAAACAAACACTTTGAAGGGAAACCCTCTATTTTCTCGGGTATGTTTATCATCGACAGTTGTCAGTAGAAATTGCTTCATTACCATCAAACATTGCTACTTTTAAAAATAATATACTGGTTACCGTTTGCTATTAGTATATACAGTTGTATTTATCATCGGCAATTCGCAACGGAAATTGCTTCATTCACTTTTCATACTCATTTAAGGTTGGAAACTAAAATATAAACAAACACTTTGAAGGGAAACCCTCTATTTTCTCGGGTATGTTTATCATCGACAGTTGTCAGTAGAAATTGCTTCATTACCATCAAACATTGCTACTTTTAAAAATAATATACTGGTTACCGTTTGCTATTAGTATATACAGTTGTATTTATCATCGGCAATTCGCAACGGAAATTGCTTCATTGACTTTTCATACTCATTTAAGGTTGGAAACTAAAATATAAACAAACACTTTGAAGGGAAACCCTCTATTTTCTCGGGTATGTTTATCATCGACAGTTGTCAGTAGAAATTGCTTCATTACCATCAAACATTGCTACTTTTAAAAATAATGTATTGGATACCGTTTGCTATTAGCATATACAGTTGTATTTATCATCGGCAATTCGCAACGGAAATTGCTTCATTGACTTTTCATACTCATTTAAGGTTGGAAACTAAAATATAAACAAACACTTTGAAGGGAAACCCTCTATTTTCTCGGGTATGTTTATCATCGACAGTTGTCAGTAGAAATTGCTTCATTACCATCAAACATTGCTACTTTTAAAAATAATGTATTGGATACCGTTTGCTATTAGCATATACAGTTGTATTTATCATCGGCAATTCGCAACGGAAATTGCTTCATTGACTTTTCATACTCATTTAAGGTTGGAAACTAAAATATAAACAAACACTTTGAAGGGAAACCCTCTATTTTCTCGGGTATGTTTATCATCGACAGTTGTCAGTAGAAATTGCTTCATTACCATCAAACATTGCTACTTTTAAAAATAATGTATTGGATACCATTTGCTATTAGCATATACAGTTGTATTTATCATCGGCAATTCGCAACGGAAATTGCTTCATTGACTTTTCATACTCATTTAAGGTTGGAAACTAAAATATAAACAAACACTTTGAAGGGAAACCCTCTATTTTCTCGGGTATGTTTATCATCGACAGTTGTCAGTAGAAATTGCTTCATTACCATCAAACATTGCTACTTTTAAAAATAATATAGTGGTTACCGTTTGCTATTAGCATATACAGTTGTATTTATCATCGGCAATTCGCAACGGAAATTGCTTCATTGACTTTTCATACTCATTTAAGGTTGGAAACTAAAATATAAACAAACACTTTGAAGGGAAACCCTCTATTTTCTCGGGTATGTTTATCATCGACAGTTGTCAGTAGAAATTGCTTCATTACCATCAAACATTGCTACTTTTAAAAATAATATAGTGGTTACCGTTTGCTATTAGCATATACAGTTGTATTTATCATCAGCAATTCGCAACGGAAATTGCTTCATTCACTTTTCATACTCATTTAAGGTTGGAAACTAAAATATAAACAAACACTTTGAAGGGAAACCCTCTATTTTCTCGGTTATGTTTATCATTGACAGTTGTCAGTAGAAATTGCTTCATTACCATCAAACATTGCTACTTTTAAAAATAATGTATTGGATACCGTTTGCTATTAGCATATACAGTTGTATTTATCATCGGCAATTCGCAACGGAAATTGCTTCATTGACTTTACTAAAGTTATTCAATCACCTCACTGTCCAGGAAATTTGGGTCTTTAATGTGCCCAACATCGCATGGGCACGGGACCGACGGCTTTACGTCCCCTGGGAAGGGCGGAACGTGCAGATTACCTTGCTCAATCACAATCTCTATTGATGTTACTGATGTACTTAAAAGGGAGGAGAGGGAAAATCTGGGATTGAACCCAGTACCCTTGGGTCCAGAGGCCCACGTTTTTTCCCCTGGACAACCATGGCTGAAAATTAACTTTTTACAATTCCGTTTTCCTACTGCTTTCCGTAAAATATGTCAAATATCGATTTATATAGATGATGCCATATTATAATTTATTTACATTATAAAAACATTTGTACACCCCTTGATTTCCTTTTATATTTAAAATGACCCTTGCTAATACTCATCTGGCAACAGTGCACATCGTCCAGCGTCCACTTCTGCCTTTCGGATTCCACCCGAATACTTTGTTTATTAGTGAGGTGTCTTCAAGACAGGATTACCTTAACTACTTACCCAGGTTGCAAAAACTGCTATCCTCTACTTTATTTCCCATATATACATCCATACTGACACTTATTTTTCCTATGATGTCCTTCAACTTTCGAACATTAACGTACGTAAAATCATTTATGAAGAAATAATAATCATAGTCGAGCCCGAAACTGTCACCCACATATTTGATTATCTGGAACGGTCTGTATTTGTGCCGCGTATCTGTGAAACCTACTAAACCTGTCAGATTGTATTTAGTTTTTAATTTATACTGGGCCGTCACGAAAAACTTGATCTTGTCAACTAGATGCCCGATCGTTGCATTGATGTGAACTGCCTGGGTGTTGACTTTTTCCTCTGACGTGAACACTCCGACGAACATCTTCTGCCTGATGCCTAGTTCGGTAGAATAATACCGGGGCCTGATCAGTTTAGTCTTTTTTTCAGTCGCGTTGTTCACTTTTTTCGGGGGGATTTTCTTGATGGCTTCACCAGTGATGTGGCTCGTGACCGCATTTTCATTTTCATTCAAAAGATGACGGACCTTGTTTTCCTCTTTTGGGCATTCGTATTCAACTTCGTAGGATATCAGAGAAGACAAATATAGACCGACTAATATTCCTATGAATACGTATGTATTCGTCGAAATGAATCTCAGTAAAGGTTTGAACATGTTTGTTGTCAGATTTATGAGCTTTTCATCTTGAATCCTTTGTTAAACAAACTAATAGTGTAATGAAAATAAAGAATAAAATTATAAATATCACAACATAACCTAACTCCTGTTTCCTGTTTCACAAATGTCAAAAGGTATTATATCATAAAGAAGCGTTATTCTATGATAAAGACAGATGTCTGTCTTATTCATAGACATAGACTCATTCAATAAATGTTCTGTGGTGTTACTCTATTTGCAAAACAATCACATTACCTCTATGATGCTTATAGCTATAAAAATTAAATTTTTGGAAATTACCATAGACACATGAGAGTATCTTCTATTATTACTGATCTCACCAGGTGCCAACAGCTGAGTTTAAACGCTCATCTGACGACCACCGATACATTTCAGCGGGTACATACTGATGAACGTACTGTTTACTCGACGCACTATTTTGTGACGTTTATATGTCATGCGGCTTTGACAAATCGGAAACAGTTGAGTTCCAGCGATATTACGGGAGACAGATGAACGCATATCTTGGCACACAACTATTCAACTTTTGGGCCTGGTGAACCCACCTATTGTTAAAGATAATGTTGCCAATAATAAAGGTGAATTCTCTGGATGTAATGTTCAACAGACTCACATTATATGAATAATTGTACGCTATAAAAGCGTTTCCTTAAATATTGCAAGCTGCTGATTAAATTTTTGCACTGACTAAAGATTATTTTAAACTTGTCGGTTGTCGGCAAGAGACATTTCTGCAAATTTAAGTCGAAACAATCTCTTGGGTTATGACTTTTGTTCAAAGGATGTTACCTCCAATTAAGTCTTTTGCAATTTTTTATTATATTTGTCCAATCATTCATTACACACTTAACTCAGATAGATCAAATTTGTCAACCATTAAATACAAATAATCTTTACATAATACAATGACAAACTAAATAAATTCCAAGTACATTAGTCGATTCAGCAGCTTAAAATAAATGAGGAAAGATTTTTACAATGCATAAGTTATCCATTAAAGATGTTATCACAGGTAAATTAATTTCAGTTGTGGAATCATATGGATGTTAGTTGGCTAGGCTCTCATCGGCTGAAAAGAACGTCCTCTCTCCAGAAGGCGTGGTTAACGATCAAAATGACTGGTAATCTTACAACTGCTGGATTGGGCGTTGCTTATACACTTTGTGGCATTCCCTTCAATGGTGGAGTACTTTAAAATGTAGGATTTAGCAAATACGAATGTACAGAATATTATTGTATCAATTTATTTTGATTAATAAAATTAACTGTTTGAGCAAAATTGTATTATTAACAATCTGAATTTGATACCAACAATATCTCGCGTTTCTGCTCTCCTGATACAAAGATTCAATTTTGATGGATTTTCAGCAGAAATTTGAATTTTTAAGTTAATAATGAAATACGAAAAGTAAACACCTCCTCGCGTTTCTGCTCTCCTGATACAAAGATTCAATTTTGATGGATTTTCAGCAGCAATTTGAATTTTTAAGTTAATAATGAAATACGAGAACTAAACACCTCCTCGCGTTTCTGCTCTCCTGATACAAAGATGTAATTTTGATGGATTTTCAGTAGAAATTTCAATTTTTAAGTTAATACTAAAATACGAGAACTAAACACCTCCTCGCGTTTCTGCTCTCCTGATACAAAGATTCAATTTTGATGGATTTTCAGCAGAAATTTGAATTTTTAAGTTAAAATTGAAATACCGAAAGTAAACACCTCCTCGCGTTTCTGCTCTCCTGATACAAAGATGTAATTTTGATGGATTTTCAGCAGAAATTTGAATTTTTAAGTTAATAATGAAATACGAAAAGTAAACACCTCCTCGCGTTTCTGCTCTCCTGATACAAAGATGTAATTTTGATGGATTTTCAGCAGAAATTTGAATTTTTAAGTTAATAATGAAATACGAAAAGTAAACACCTCGCGTTTCTGCTCTCCTGATACAAAGATGTAATTTTGATGGATTTTCAGCAGAAATTTGAATTTTTAAGTTAATAATGAAATACGAAAAGTAAACACCTCCTCGCGTTTCTGCTCTCCTGATACAAATATGTAATTTTGATGGATTTTCAGCAGAAATTTGAATTTTTAAGTTAATAATGAAATACGAAAAGTAAACACCTCCTCGCGTTTCTGCTCTCCTGATACAAAGATGTAATTTTGATGGATTTTCAGCAGAAATTTGAATTTTTAAGTTAATAATGAAATACGAAAAGTAACCACCTCCTCGCGTTTCTGCTCTCCTGATACAAAGATGTAATTTTGATGGATTTTCAGCAGAAATTTGAATTTTTAAGTTAATAATTAAATACGAAAACTAAACACCTCCTCGCGTTTCTGCTCTCCTGATACAAAGATGTAATTTTAATGGATTTTCAGCAGAAATTTGAATTTTTAAGTTAAAATTGAAATACGAAAAGTAAACACCTCCTCGCGTTTCTGCTCTCCTGATACAAAGATGTAATTTTGATGGATTTTCAGCAGAAATTTGAATTTTTAAGTTAATAATGAAATACGGAAACTAAACACCTCCTCGCGTTTCTGCTCTCCTGATACAAAGATTTCATTTTAATGGATTTTCAGCAGAAATTTGAATTTTTAAGTTAATAATGAAATACGGAAAGTAAACACCTCCTCGCGTTTCTGCTCTCCTGATACAAAGATGTAATTTTGATGGATTTTCAGCAGAAATTTGAATTTTTAAGTTAATAATGAAATACGGAAAGTAAACACATCCTCGCGTTTCTGCTCTCCTGATACAAAGATGTAATTTTGATGGATTTTCAGCAGAAATTTGAATTTTTAAGTTAATAATGAAATACGGAAACTAAACACCTCCTCGCGTTTCTGCTCTCCTGATACAAAGATTTCATTTTAATGGATTTTCAGCAGAAATTTGAATTTTTAAGTTAATATTGAAATACGGAAAGTAAACACCTCCTCGCGTTTCTGCTCTCCTGATACAAAGATGTAATTTTGATGGATTTTCAGCAGAAATTTGAATTTTTAAGTTAATATTGAAATACGGAAAGTAAACACCTCCTCGCGTTTCTGCTCTCCTGATACAAAGATGTAATTTTGATGGATTTTCAGCAGAAATATGAATTTTTAAGTTAATATTGAAATACGGAAAGTAAACACCTCCTCGCGTTTCTGCTCTCCTGATACAAAGATGTAATTTTGATGGATTTTCAGCAGAAATATGAATTTTTAAGTTAATAATAAAATACGAAAACTAAACACCTCCTCACGTTTCTGCTCTCCTGATACAAAGATGTAATTTTGATGGATTTTCAGCAGAAATATGAATTTTTAAGTTAATATTGAAATACGGAAAGTAAACACCTCCTCGCGTTTCTGCTCTCCTGATATGAAAATTCATTTTTGAGCATTTTCAGCAGCAATTTAATTTTTCAATTAAAAACAAAACCAAACAATGCCCAGCATTTCTGCTCTCCTGATATGAAAATTCAATTGTAATAACTGATCATATTTTTTTTAAATTTAGGCATATTGTTCATTTAATTGTAGCTTATTAAATATTCTTTCAGGAAGTCTTTGTTTCTGTAACTGGTTTTCATTTAACACCATGAGGAAATTGCAGGTGAAACAATAAAAGGTAAAATATGAAAAAAAAGCATAAGAATTTTATTTAATTTTATTTATAGCTCATTCACTTTACATTATGAGTTAACAAATTAACACAGCATAAGAAACACATTTTATAAAATAAATATACAAAAATATGTTCATATTATAAAATACATCTATTTACATTTTTATTTACAATACTATATAAATCTGATAGGTGTCTTTTAATCAATGTATTTTATTAAATCAATACAATAGTCACTTTACTTTTAAAAATGAAAACTGAATACAATAATCAAATTATTTCTTAAAATTTTTCCACCTGCATCGTGTTGTAGTCCAAATTTGACGATATCGATCTGAAATGAAAACAAATAACAAAATTATCATAATGAAAGCAAAGACATCAGATTAAATTTCTACCCAGCTGCCAATTTTGACAAGATGTCTTTTTTCACAGCAAACTTATTTTAAAATAGATCTCCAATTTGATTATCATTTTTGTTATGAAAATCACCTCGTTTCTAATACTTGGCAATGCCTCTTACTTTAAATTTAAAAATATTTCTTTTTCTTTCTCAAACCGGCTTATTTTATTTTTTTAACAAATACTTTTTCACAGTAAATAACAAAGGAAAATCGTTTTTGTTTCCAAAATTGGCATATTTTAACTTTTCTTGACAGATACCCTTTCACTATTAATTCTAGAATGAATTCACTTTTATTTTAAGAGTTGGGACTACCTGTTTTTTTATAGATACAGTTTCACTATAAATTAGAAAGAAAAAAAGTTCCCCAAATTAGCCTCTTCTTTTTAATAGAGATCCACTCACTATAAATCAGAAAACAAAACAATGTTTTTGTTCAAAACTGGCGTATTATTTTTTTTTGTGACAAATATCCCTACACCATAAATTAGAACACAAAACCATCTTTGTTTCCAAACATGGCCGATTAATTTTTTTTGACAGGTATCCTTTTACCATAAATTAGAAAACAAAAGTCTCTTTGTTTCCAAAACTGACCCATTAATTTTTTTAACAGATACCCTTTTACCATAAATTAGAAAACAAAAGCATCTTTGTTTCCAAAACTGGCCTATTTTTTTTGACAGATATCCTTTCACCATAAATAAAAAAAATCCTTTGTTTCCAAAGCTGGTCTATTATTATTATTATGATTTTTTTTTGGATATATACCCTTCACCATAAATAAAATCATCCCTGATTCCATAACTGACCCATTAATTTTTTAAGGAATACTCTTTCACCATAAATTAGAAAACAAAATGATCTTTGCTTCCAAAACTCGACTTTTAATATTTTTGACAGATACATTTACCATTTTACCCTAAAATAGAATATAAACCAGAAAACGATCATTGGTGTTTTTAATTTAGACCTGGTTTAATTTTTGGCAGATTTCCCTTCACTATAAATTAGAAAACCGAGTAACTTTTGTTTTCAAGTTAAGCCTGCTTTAATTTTTTGATACATATCCTTCCACTACTATAAATCAGAAAATGATCATTCATGTTTTTAATTTAGGCCTGGTTTGTTTTTTTGACAGATACCCTTCCACTATAAATTAGAAAACCAAATAACTTGTGTTATCAAGTTAGACCTGGTTTAATTTTTGACAGATACTCTTTTATTATAAATTAAACCATATCACTTTTGTTCCCAAGTTAGGCCTGCTTTAACTTCTTGACAGATACCCTTTTATTATAAATTAGAAAACCAAATCATTCATCTTTCAAGTAAGACCTGGTTTAATTTTTTGGCAGGTAGCTTTTTATTACAAATTAGAAAACCAAATGACTTGTATTTTCATGTTAGGCCTGTTTTAATTTATTGACAGATACCCTTTTATTATAAATTATAAAGCCAAATCATTCAAGTAAGACCTGTTTTAATTTGTTGACAGATACCCTTTTATTGTAAATTGGAACACCAAGTAACTTGTGTTATCAAGTTAAGCCTGTTTTAATTCTTTTGACAGATCCCCTTTGATTATAAATTAGAAAACCAAATATTCGTGTTTCAAGTTAGACCTCGTTTAATTTTTTGGCAGATACCATTTTAATATAAATTAGAAAACCAAATCATTCATCTTTCAAGTAAGACCTGGTTTAATTGTTTGGCAGGTAGCTTTTTATTACAAATTAGAAAACCAAATGACTTGTATTTTCATGTTAGGCCTGTTTTAATTTATTGACAGATCCCCTTTTATTATAAATTAGAAAACCAAATCATTCGTGTTTCAAGTTAGACCTGGTTTAATTTCTGGCAGATCCCATTTTATTATAAATTAGGAAACCAAATGACTTGTATTTTCAAGTTAGGCCTGTTTTAATTTCTTGACAGATCCCCTTTTATTATAAATTAGAAAACCAAATCATTCGTGTTTCAAGTTAGACCTGGTTTAATTTCTGGCAGATCCCATTTTATTATAAATTAGGAAACCAAATGACTTGTATTTTCATGTTAGGCCTGTTTTAATTTATTGACAGATCCCCTTTTATTATAAATTAGAAAACCAAATCATTCGTGTTTCAAGTTAGACCTGGTTTAATTTCTGGCAGATCCCATTTTATTATAAATTAGGAAACCAAATGACTTGTATTTTCAAGTTAGGCCTGTTTTAATTTCTTGACAGATACCCTTTTATTATAAATTAGAAAACCAAATCATTCATGTTTCAAGTTTTAATTTTTTGGCAGATGCCATTTTATTATAAATTAGAAAACCAAATCATTCGTGTTTCAAGTTAGACCTGGTTTAATTTCTGGCAGATCCCATTTTATTATAAATTATAAAACCGAATAACTTGTGTTTTAATTTTTTGACAGATACCATTTTATTACAAATTAGAAAACCAAATGACTTGTATTTTCATGTTAGGCCTGTTTTAATTTCTTGACAGATCCCCTTTTATTATAAATTAGAAAACCAAATCATTCGTGTTTCAAGTTAGACCTGGTTTAATTTCTGGCAGATCCCATTTTATTATAAATTATAAAACCGAATAACTTGTGTTTTAATTTTTTGACAGATACCCTTTTATTATAAATTAGAAAACCAAATCAAATTGTTTTCAAGTTAAGCCGAAGCCTATTTTAATTATTTTTTTTGACAGATGCCCTTTTATTATAAATTAGAAAACCAATTAATTTTTGTTTCCAGTTCAGGCCTGTTTTAATTTCTTGACTGATACCCTATGTTTATAAATTAGAAAACAAAATCATTCGTGTTTCAAGTTAGACCTGGTTTAATTTTTTGACTGCATTTTAATTTAAATTAGAAAACCAAATCACTTTTGTTTTCAAGTTAGGCCTGTTTTAAGTTTTTGGCAGATACACTTTAACTATAAATTATCAAACCAAACTACTTATGTTTTAATTCGTTTGATTTCTTTTTTAAATTGTGACACATACTCTTCAGCTATATACACTTTCCCTAAACCTAAGGACGAACACAACACAGATAAATAAATAAAATATGTACTTACATATGTAAATTTTTGCTCATTACTTTATAATTTTTAGTTTCTTATTGCCTAGTGTGTAGCCCACGCTGTTAAAATATTTAATTGTTAGTCACAAGATTCCAATGAAAAGTTAGAGCATAACTCACACAGATACAGGGATGGACAGAAACTCACCATCAATGATTAGTCTCTTGCAAATTATTAATGTATTTTATTAATTTGAATAAAAGTGCCCAAGATTCGGTTTTTAATAATCACCGTTAATTATTAGTCCCTTGCAAATTATTAAGGAGTTTTATAAATCAGAATAAAGTTGCCCAAGATTGGGTTTTTAATAATCTCATACACAAAAACAGAAATTCGATGCAGCAAGTGTCTTATGGTATTATAATTTCTATAAACTTCTTTTTCCATTTATGTAAAAAATTTACTTTTGTTACGTAGTAGTCGCTGTGAAAACTATCACTTTTATCTTTTATCAGAGAAAACCTTTGCAGCCACTCAAAAGCCCTGGTTCTCTAAATCCTGCGACAAGGCCAGACTTGAAAGGTCAAAGCTCACAAAAAGCTTCTACATCCCAGTCAAAAAAACCGTCAAGCATTTAACGACGCAAGAAACCGCTATGTCCGCATTCTTTCTGAGGCAAAAAACCCGTTTAATAACTACATCAAAAACAAAGTTCTCTCAAGCTCCAACGGCAGCAAACCCTTCTGGACTCTTGCTAAATCTATTGGGAATAATTTCTGCAAGAGCACATTCCCACCTCTTGTTTTAGGGGATGAAATTGTTTCTACCGCCCTGGACAAGGCTGAACTTTTTGCCTTGTTGTTCGCCGGCAATTTTACTTTCAACCCACCTCTAAATGTTCCACCACCAATGTCGTGCTTAAAATAACGGATATCATTTTCAAAACTAAAAAGGTATGATGCTTTCTTCTCTTAATACCAGGAAAGCCTCTGGTCTTGACGAGATCCCAGCAATTGTTCTCAAAAAATGCGCACCAGAACTTGCTCCTGTCCTGACTCGTCTGTTTCAGACATCTTACAATAGAGGCATATTCCCTAGTAACTGGAAAACTGCTTAAGTAAAACCCGTCCCCAAGAAAGGATCGAAAGCGCTTCCTAGCAACTACAGGCCTATTTCTCTCCTTTCAGTCATCTCTAAAGTAATGGAAAAGTATATAAACACCGAATTACTAAAATTTCTTGAAAAACACAGTCTAATCCACGTTAGGCAGTATGGATTCCGTCAGCGCAGATCAACTGCCGACCTCCTTTCCTTTGTCACCCATTCTTGGAACAAGTCTATGGAACTACACGGCGAATCCCTGATTGTCGCTCTAGACATATCCAAAGCATTCGACCAGGTCTGGTACGCAGCGCTGCTTAATAAACTACTGGCCTATGGCTTACCACCAAAACTCTGTATGTGGACAGCAAATTTCCTCTCCAACCGGAGCATTTCTGTTGTCGTGGATGGCTATTCCTCTAAACTGTATCCAATTAATGCAGGAGTTCCTCAAGGTTCAGCTTTAGCCCCTACTTTGTTTCTTCTCCACATCAATGACCTTCTCTCTAGCACATCCAACCCAGTTCACAGTTATGCGGACGACAGCACCCTCCTACAATTCAACTTCACCAAATCTGTTTTACTTTCTATTTCATAAGAGATAGACCCATCACAATGAACAACCAAGTTATTCAAAGTAATGAGTCCTTTTCATTTGTTGGCATTTCTGTGGATCGAAATCTCAATTGGCACCAACATGCCACATCAATTGCAGAAGCGGCTGCTAAGAAATTAGGTTTCCTCTTCCGGGCTCGCAAATACCTTTCACCAGCTAATCTCTATACCTTGTATACTTCACAAATAAGGCCAAACCTCGAATACTGCTCCCATATCTGGGGGTGCCGCTGCCGCTTCTACACTCGCTATCCTGGACTCCATACAGAAGAGAGCTATACGTCTCATCAGTGACCCCCGTCACATAAAGGCTACCATCCCTTGCCCACCGACGTGCTGTTGGTGACCTCTCTCTCTTTTATACATATCTGCACGAGCACTGCTCAGAGGAGCTTTCTTCCAGTTCCTCCACCTGCTGCCCCCAACAGATCTACCAGGGGAACAGAGTGAATGCACCCTTTTACTGTCCAGGTCACCAGACATAGAACTTCTTGTTATGCCAGCTCTTTTGTCCCGAGGACTTCCAAGTTGTGGAATTCCTTGCCGGCGCATGTTTTTCCTTGTCCTCCGAACCTCCAAACCTTCCAAGTCTAGAATTAACAAGTTACCTCTTTCCTCATTGTCGACACCCACGGTACGATAGTATTTAGGCTGTAAGCCCTTGTGGTGTTGTTGAAAAAAAAATTCGTTAATTCTTTACTTATTTATTTTCATTTTTTGTTTATAAAGTTTGTCTTGTGTTTTGTTTTCATGCTACTCCACTCCTTTCCTGTTTTTTTATAACTACATTCTTAGGTATTCTGAAGCAACCGCTTTTATGATTATTCTGGTGTTGTGTGAATTTGCGATGAAACATGCATGCAATTGTTTCAATTTTGAAAAGACAATTTTATACATTTGACAATTTAATTTCGTAGCAGCTCGATTCACATTAAAAACAAATTGTTAGCGGTAGTTATTAAAATTAGATAATGCAGTTTGTCACATCATTGAAATCGTAATTTTTTTCTCTATTAAACCCTATAACAATCCCATATGGGCTACAATAAGAAAGTTCAAAGTTGGCTATGAGAACCTACTGATCTAGTATGCCTAGAAAGTTTTTGAAACGGGCAGTGGATAACTCGTGACGACTTATGTGAAGCTACCAAATACCATAGCATTTGCTTAAATAATAAAAAGGATAAGGAAGGCAATGAGAAAACACAACTTTTCAGTTCCTTCGGGATATTTCAGTATGGAGTTGATTAGGAATTTCATTTTAAATTCTTAACAAGCATTAACTTGTACAACATTTGCATAATTTAAGCGACTCTGTATCTTTAAAGGTTTAGAAGATAGCAATAGTGTGCAAGATAAAAGTTACCATCTTGTAAAGTCAACTATTAATGACATGTCTCTGACCTAAGAGTTATAGGGTGGATATAGTGAATTAGCTTTAAGTAGTTAATACACGCTTAGTTCGTAAGTTGTGACCTCTCGATGAGCAAACTCTTTATGAAGATTTAATAGAAAATAAAGCAAACAATAAATTAGTCATCATTCTGTTTATGCTTTGACATTTTTTAAATAAATTGTGACAGTAAACAATTTGGTAGCTGGGCAACAGTTTTGAATTTAACTAATTCTTTATGTTGCATACTGAGATACCAATGGTATAGTGAGTTACTGTACATCCTGTGTGTATGTATATATGTACACCAGTCTCTTTAAATTGTGTCATTTTATTGAATTTGCTTCTTGTTTACTTATTAATATTGAGACAAATAATAAAATTTACCTAAATATGGGTTATTTTCAATACATCCAGCTATATCATTGAACTAAACAACAGATAACAAAATCACCTCCAGAAAACCACAACAGAGGGTTATGCTCTGAATATGTATTTCAACAATGAAGTGGTCTCCATCAGTAGATCTCGCCAACAAGTTTTAATTTTTATTTTTTATTTATTTATTCAACGGATCAACCATTTACAATAATAATAAGAACATCTAAAACTACATTAGTCTTAAATAACCTATCTCAATGTGAGAACATAACAAAAAAGTAAAACATAACCAGTATGACAATTCAATCAATAACACCTCTCAAAATGCCTCTAATTGAACGGTCAGAATCATTAAACATATCCAAGAGCTCCGAATACTCATTTGCAGCTCTCGCTACTCTCGACATTGGACTGAAAAAGCCATAATTGGTTCGATGGAAGGGAACCACGAAAACCTCCCTTGCTCTCGTGCGGTCCGGAATCCTTAGAGAGACTAACTCAAGCAAAAAAGGACTATCAATTTTATTCACTATTAATTTATGCAGAAAACAAACATCACTGATAATCCTTCTACCACTAAGTGACTGCAAGTGCAGCCGATTTCGCAAATAAGAAAAGTTAAGATCATTTCTCTGCAAGCCCATTCTGTAAGCACAAATTCTCAAGAATCTATTTTGTATGGCCTCAATCTGATTGATATAAATATTGTAATTCGGACTCCAGACTACAGAAGAGCATTCCAACAAAGAGCGAACCAGACCACAATACAGCCTTCTCAAGCTATTGCATGAAAAATCCAGAGTTGATCTATGAATAAATCCTAACATTTTATATGGTTTAGATACTATGTATTCTATGTGATCCTTGAAAGATAGTTCCCTATCCAATACAATGCCCAAGTCTTTAATCATTTCCTTCCTCTGTAAAGCACTAGAGCCCATGAAGTACACAAAGTCAATCGAAAACTGAGCTCTAGTGAATGTAATGCAGAAATACTTATCAACATTCAGAGTCAGAAGATTGTCACCACACCACCGAGCAAAACGATTTAAGTCTTCCTGTAAAAGTAAAGCGTCCTGTCTGGAAGGAACAATCTTGAAAATTTTGATATCATCAGCAAACATCAAAATCTGACTATGTTTACGTGAATGTATGACATCATTGATAAAAAGATTAAAGAGGACTGGTCCACAATGTGAACCCTGAGGAACTCCTGAAGAAACAGTAATACTATCAGAAATGGAGTTTCTGATCTTTACACTCTGGGACCTACCCGTAAGGAAGCTGCGTACCCAAGACAACAAATTGGCATTAAAACCCAACAATGCAAGTTTTGACAATAATAAGGCGTGATTAACCTTATCAGATGATTTGGAGAAATCTGTATACACCGAATCAACCTGTAACCTATCTGCCAAAGCTGAGACCAATACATTCTGGTAAAGAAGAAGGTTGGTTGTTGTAGATCTTCCTTTAAGAAAACCATGCTGCTGTTCGACGAAAACATGTCTGCATTCCCAAGTTATATGTCTAGAGACAAAAAAGTCGAGTAGTTTAGGTATCTCTGACTGAATACAAACAGCTCTATAATTAGTAACCAAATGCTTTGGTCCCTGCTTATGAACGGACATTAAATGAGAATGTTTGCAAACATGTGGAAACTCGCCAGACAACAAATGTCTCAGTTAGCATGTCAACAGAAATATAAATCTCTTTAGCGTGTCAATATCATTGATGAAAATAATGAAAACAAATGGTCCAATGTGGGAACCTTGGGGAACACCAAAGCGGACATGTATTAAATCAGATTAGTACCCACTAAACTCAACTTGAATAGGTTCTTCCCGTGAGATATGACTTGCATTCAATTGGCTTTAATTTTTAGACACCCAGTAATATCAACCTACCGTACAGCTACATTGCAGCCCTTATTAATTGTAAGCAAAAAATGTATATTTGATCCAAATCTCTCAGACACACCATTTTCGAGATATTTCAATTTTTGTATGTCGATGTCGCTCAAAAATTAATTTTTCTCACGTAATTAATTGTATTGTCTGCAAATTTTAACAACAAATAAAAAAGTTTATAACATTTTATGATACCTAACTAGAATAAATGTTCAAAATGGCCACCCTCCACTTTAATACACTTTCGTATTCTGCGTCATATGTCGTACTCTGTGAAATATTTCTGGTGTATTTCTAATTTGTTCCCATCCAAGTACAATTCTTTGCTGCAGATCATCAACATTTTCAACATTTGCGTCATAAACAATACTTTTGAGATGCCCCCATAAATAAAAGTCCATATGATTTAAATTAGCCGGCCATGGCTGAGGTCCACCGCGTCCGATCCATCTGCGTCCAAAAGTATTCCTTAGGTTATTTCTGACATTTAGAGCGAAATGTGGGGATGCATAAACCACAGGTTATGTTTTATGTCAAGAGGTACATTTTCTAATAACCCATTTAGTTGGTTTTGCAGGAATTCGAGATAAGTTGTAGCATTAAGTCTGTGGGGACAAATCGTAGGAATACATTTTTCACCTTTTAATTGCTATCAGTATGTATAAACTTAATTTTCTTATTCTCTAGTTAAAAGTTAAAATCTTACCAGAAAAAAGAACTGACAAGATACAATCATGAAGATAAAATAAAAAGCCACGATAACAAACGTTGAAAAAACCATTTAACAAAGTGGTTTCCATCGTTACGGGACTTGACTTTAGCATTTTCGTCGTGACATTTGACTTTTACGTTTGAGACTACTCACTATTTTTAAGTAATTAATTGTATTGTCCGTAAATTTTCTAATTAAATATGGAAGTCTTTACCAACAATGAACTAAGAGACATGCATGTTATGTATTTACGGGCTTTTGGTAACTGTTATGAGGCGAAACGACTGTATGAAGAAGTTTTCCCAAATCGAAGAATTCCAGACAGAAGGATGTTTCAACGGATTGATATCCGTCTGCGAGAAACAGGTACATACTTACATTATCTAATACATCGATCTGTCTCTTTGGAATATGTATTTTTTTTACCAGGTACCCTTAAACAAATTACTGCTGATCGAGGCAGACCATGAAGTGCACGAAATCCTGATTTTGAAGAGGCTGTTCTGATGAAATTGAACAAAATCCAAAAATAAGTTCTAGGGAAATGGCCAATCATCTGGGAGCATCTAATGCAAGTTCATCATGAGCAACAATTGCGTCCATATCACATCCAACATGTGCAGGCACTACCGCTTGAAAGAGATTTTATACCTCGCCTACAATTTTGCCAATGGTTTCTTCAACATAATAATGAAGAGAACTTGTTGAATTGTGTATTGTTCACTGACGAGTCTGGATTTAGGCGCGACGGGATCGTCAATTTTCGTAACAGCCATATTTGGGCTGACGAAAATCCCCACGCAGTTTTTGAAAGGCATTATCAACAACAATTTTCCTTAAATGTATGGGATGGAATTGTAGGGTGTAATTTGATAGGACCAATTTTTTTACGTCACAGACTTAATGCTACAGCTTATCTTGAATTCCTGCAAAACGAACTGAATTGGCTATTAGAAAATGTACCTCTTGACATAAGACATAACCTGTGGTTTATGCATGACGGATCCCCCCCAACATTTCGCCCTAAATGTCAGAAGTTACCTAAGCAATACTTTTGGACGCAGATGGATCGGACGCGGTGAACCTCAGCCATGGCCGGCTCGATCCCCTGATTTAAATCCTATGGACTTTTATTTATGGGGGCATCTCAAAAGTATTGTTTATGAAGCAAATGTTGAAAATGTTGATAATCTGCAGCAAAGAATTGTACTTGGATGCGAACAAATTAGAAATACACCAAAAATATTTCAGAGTACGACGTTGTATGCTCCGCAGAATACGAAAGTGTATTGAAGTGTAGGGTGGCCATTTTGAACATTTATTGTAGTCAGGAATCATAAAATGTTATAAACTTTTTTATTTGTGACTAAAATTTGCAGACAATACAATTAATTACCTGAGAAAAAATAATTTTTGAGCGACATCGACATACAAAAATTGAAATATCTCGAAAATGGTGTGTCTGAGAGATTTAAATCAAGTATACAATTTTTGTTTAAAATTGATAAGGGCTGCAATGTAGCTATACGGTAGGTCGATATTACTGGGCGTCTAAAAATTATAGCCAATTGAATGCTAGCATAGTCTTACAGGTGGCGCCTTCTACCAGCAGTGTTATTAACAATAACATCTTGTATTTACTATGTGAAAACTGGAGCCTGTGATGAGCACTAATAAGTACACTTGGAGAACCCAAATCACCATGACTCATATTTCAGAGACCTTACGATCGTTTCGTTGACCATGTCAACATCTTCAGAGGACGGAAAAATTCTAAAAATAAACTACTAGCTCCCGTGTATTTATATCGCGTCTAGGTAAACGAACTAATCCAAACTTAAATTGTCGTCGAAGACCCATCGTTTGTTTATTGTTTAGTGAAACTACGAGGTCGAGGACCTGCATTAATCTTCTGGTCGACATATTTATGAGCCCTTATCTATTATCCTTACATTAGATAAGGGCTCATAAATTTGTCGCCCAGAAGATTAAAGCAGATCTTCGACCTCATAGTTTCACTATACAATAAACAAACAATGGGTCTTCGACGACAAGTTAACTTCGGACTAGTTCGTTTACATAGACGTGATATAAATACACGGTAGTTAGTAGTTTAATTTTAGAATTTTTCTTTCTCTGAAGATGTTGACATGGTCAACGAAACGATCGTAAGGTCTCTGAAATACGTGTTGTGGTGATTTGTGTTCTCCAAGTGTACTTACGCTGTATTTAAAAAACTAAGCATTTGTGGACCCATGTTTATATGAAAAAATAGTCTTATTTTATATATATATATATATATATATATATATATATATATATATATATATATATATATATATATATATATATATATATATATATATATATATATATATATATATATATATATATATATATATATATATATATATATATATATATATATATATATATATATATATATATGTAGTCAAGCTGGAAACCTAACTATAGATTATTATTACACATATTATATAATAGTTTATAAATATCAAATAAAATGACACATTTATTAAGCTTACGGGGGTTCTAGACATAAGACACATTTCTATTTAAATCAGTTTCTTAAAAACATTGCAAATTATAAAAAACATCTAGAACCCCCAAACATACATTGACTAATTACCTTCCATAAAAAAACTACAAAGCTAGAAGCACATGCAAAAAAGATAAATAAACTAAGATATAAATAAGAATTTAGTTTTTGGTCTTGATTTCATATATCAGGTGGTCCAAGTTCAAGTTCAATATCTTTTTTATTATTTTATAATGAAAAATAAATAAAAATGGAGCAACAGTTGCAGGTGCTAACGTTAGCTACAAACTAAAATTATTTTTGCATACACAGGGTGTTGCATAAGTTAGATACAAGCAAAACTCCATTTTTTAAAATGATGTGGAAGTAAAATTAAAACTCTCATGTGGGCCACACATTATTACAGGATTTTTAATAAGCTACTGCTTGAATGTTTTACAAACACCATTAAAACATATTTTTGATCTTATTTTAAAGGTGGGTATATGTGGTAGGATTTTCTAAAGACATTTTATATATTTGTGTATTTTTTCCATGGACTAATACTATTAAATTTGTGATGACAATCATTTCAATAAAATTTTTAATAAAATTCTCATTTATATCCAGCTATAATGTATTTCATTTAACAATGAAGTAAATATAAGCAAATGGTATCAGCTAATTATATGTCTTACCAGTTTACAAAAACAGACTGTTAACTAAATCTTAAATCAATATGAAAATAACAATAATATGGACGGACTACAATAAATATAATTAGTGCATTACAATTAATGATTATGATTAAACATTACAGCTTTTATTTTAGGTATCTACACAACAAAACAAAACAATATAAGAAACAATAACTTCGATGTTTAATTTGAGCTAATAATATACAAGGAGTGCTTCAATGTAACAATGAGAGAGCGACGTTGTTTATCTGTAAACAGCCCATCCAAGAAAATAGCACAAGATTTCAAGGCTTGCGTTTCGAGAGCTCTACGGTAATGGCAAAGTGTTTTTGGTCGGTTTATTTGAAGACACAAACCTCTGCACCATTCATGCGAAACAAGTAATCATTAAAACATTATGAGATGTACGATTGGGTCGCCAATCTCGATGTGGAACCAGGTTAGTATGTTGTCACGACAGCTCCCAATAACACAAAATGTTATTTATTTAAACAACCCAAACAGACAGGAGCCCAGTTACATGGATTTATATAAGAACTAATACACTAAGAGAAATTTAAAACTATACTATAATACTAAAAAAATTAACAAAAAATAACTAAGATGTGGTGTCCCAACGAAGCAGGGATTCCTTAGAGGCTGCGGAAAAGGACCCAACGTTAGCATGACTAAATATGTCAGTACCGGAAGAATTATATTCTGCACAAATAGAATACAAGGGTGATTTCAAAAGCGAATTATTTTTGGAAATCGGAAGTAAAAAAGTATTAGTAGAACGAGTCTGACAGCCGTGGAGAGGAGAGCGAAAAGGCAGCCGGGAGAGAAGTTCAGGTGCATCAATAATTCTGTTAATAAGCTTAAATAAAAAACACTGACCTGAAAGAGTTCTCCTGTCAGCAAGGGACATAAAACCAAATCTAGTGAGTAACAGATTGTAAAATATGCCTCTTTGAGGATAAACTTTGTCAACAAAATAAGACAAACACTTCAGAAACCTACGCTGGACAGATTCTAGAAGCGTAATGTGGCAGGAGTAGAAGAGCATCCAGGACAAGCTGGCATATTCAACAGCAGAACGGACAAAAGCATTATATAGGCAGATAAGAGTTTCAGTAGATGAAAAATTCCCAGCGCTTCTATCAACAAATCCTACGCTTTTCATAGAAGTTCTAAGGATACTGTTCAGATGTAAATTAAACTTCATGATCAAACCAAGTCAGTAATATTAGACACACGTTTAAGATTTTCACCATTCACCTTATAAGTGAAAACCTGCAAGTGATGTTTATTGGAAAAAGACAAAACACTACATTTAGAAAGATTTAGAGGTAACTTATTTATGTCACACCATTACGAAATCCTATCAAGGTTGTTCTGCATGGCGTGACAGTTGACAAGAAAATTGATATTTAGATACATTTTTAGTTCATCAGCATGCAATAAATCAGGAACAGAAAACACAGAATCCAAATCATTAATAAAAACGTTGAAGAGAAGGGGACCAAGTACAGATCCTTGTGGGACACCAGAAGAAGCATCAAACAGGTCAGAAGAACAACCAGCATACCAGACATAATGTTACCTATTGAGAGGGGAGGATCTAACCAAGGATATAAGACCATTGGAAAGTCCAAAAGAATGAAACTTAAGTAACAGCAGCTCATGATCAACTGAGTCAAATGCCTTCGAGAAGTCTAAGTAGACTGCATCAACCTGTCCATTCCCATCCAAACAAGACGATACATATTGCATAAAACAAGAAAGGTTGGTCAAGGTCGAACGGCCCCTGACAAACCCATGCTGATTTGGTGAAAGATACAGACCTACATGAGGAGATAAGATACGCAAAAAGTGTATACTCAAAGACCTTTGAAAAGTTCGACATGATTACAACCTGCCTGTAATTTTCAATGACAGACTTGTTACCCTTCTTATGGACGGGGCAGACTTTAGTGGTTTTTCATATGGAAGGGACAGTCTGTGTTTTCAAAGACAAGTTAAAAATAAAAAGTAAAGGTTCGGCAAATGCGGAAGCACAGTCTTTGATTATGAAACTAGGTATATTATCAGGCCCTTGAGACAACTTGGACTTGAGTTTCTTAATAGCAGAAAGTACATGAGATGTATGAAATTCGCTCAAATGAAAGTGAAGACAGTTCGAAGAAATAAACATATCCTCTGAAGAAGCGGTACAAGATTTGAAGGAACTGAAAAACTTAGCAAAACCATCAACTAAATCCTCAGGGGAGGACAAGCCATGGCCATTATATGTCATAAGTCCAGGTATCTGAGTCTGCTTCGTTTTAAAATTCACAAAGGACCAAAAAGACCTAGGATCTGCCTGTATGTTAGACTCAACATTACCTATGTAACATTTATAAGCCTGCAAGGTATCCTTCTTAAGTTGTGCCCTACACTCCAAGAATGCTTTATAATCAACAGCCGACAGTGAGGACCTGTATTAAGAATGAAGTCTCCCTTTGGTCCTCAAATTATAGATTATTTTGCTGGTAAATCAAACAGGATACTAAGAAGTAATTTTTTTCTTGGGTACAAAAGCATCAAACAGGATATAGAGCTTCTGGTAAAACAAACCACAAGCTACATCCACATCAGTGACCCCAGTCCATGCTTGCGATTGCATGATAAAGCCCATGACAATCAGCACGTGTCAAGTTATAGGCCGGAATACCATTGGAGAAGTTAAACTGACGAACACATTTAGCAGGTACTTTGATATTTACACATAAGGAGGGATGGAATGGATCCTCTCTAAGAATAGGTGGATCCCTTATGACTTTACAAGAAATAGTAGACAGAATCAGATCAAGTAGTTTTCCCTGATGATTTAACACTGAATTAAACTGCTGCGCATTATAGAAACACACAGTATTCAACAAGACACAACACTTGCAGTTAATCACAGTACAAGATTCAGAATGAGTAATAAATTCAGGAATATTACAATCCCCAAGTATAATAAAGTTGTTATTATACAGGAAATCCAATGATTCCAAGTATTCAAAAAATGTAAGATAATCCAGAGCAGTGACAGGGACCAAAGACGAGGAAGGAATATATACAGAAAAGATGAAAAGAGAAGAGTTACTGACAGTAATTTTACAACAACAAACATCAAGCATAGGCAAAGTGCTACGGAGCGACTCATTAACCGGATTAAAGTAATTTTGCACAGCCAACAAAGAACCACCACCACAGGAAGATGATCACATCTAAAGACAGAGAATTTACTATAACAAATAACTCTAAGTCAAACACACTGTCTGAGAGCCATGTTTCAGTAAATGCTAGTATGTCATAGTTAACAAAAGACGTTATAAAATATAGACTGTTTACAACCAATTAACAATTTTGTAAATTGTCAGCCCTGGCTGATTTCTTCCCTAATATAGAGACAATATTAGAGCGAAACCGGTCTGCGGTTCTAATAATGGTGAGAATACATCTACCCTTACATGTAACCATTACTCGGAAAGTTATACACTTATCCAAACATAACAGGGACAAAGCGGCTTAAATCTGTCATCATATTCATCAATAAACAACTGGCTGGTTCTACATCTGCGCATAAAAAAAGTGTACGATAAGAACATATCCACTGAGATGTACCATGCTTTGGCTGTGGTTCTCCTTAAATGTTTGTTTTGTTTTTAACTTACATAAATCAATATTTTGTGCTTATTACCTTATTGTATGTAATCTCTGACAGGTTGTGTAATTTTTGACCAATAAAGCTATTATTAACAGGTAGTTTTATTACTTCATTGATATATGAAACACAGTACATGTAAAAGCATATAAGCAATTTGTGTGTGGCATCTTACGGATATTCAGGAATGGGGAAAACAGGATAAGAAGGATGGCTATATCTCTCATTAACACCAAACTGCCAGTCTGAAAGGAAAAGTTGGATAAGGGACTATAATATATAGGGTGGCGCACTGAAAACGAAACAGACCGATTTGCGTCCAGACATTTTTTTTTTAAGAAACGCTGAAACACGTCACTTTTAATATTGAGGGGGACATGTTTTGACATAAAACTCAACTTTGTTACATCAACCCCTTAAGGATGGTGATAACAACCCTTATATTTTAAATAGGGAACATGAGTCGAATGTTACATCATTTGAAAGCTCTTTCTTTTCTAAATTCAGCACACTAATTTTTTTTGGAAGTTTTATAAACTCGTTTAAAAATTATTCTCAGTCGAAGATGCAAAAACGCATTTCACTCATTTCAACAAGAAATGTGCTGATAGTCAATGTTTTGTTGGTTTGTAAACAAAAAATTGACTATCAGAACATTTCTTATCGGAATGAGAGAAATGCGGTTTATTATTTCAGTTTATCGGTCGGTTTGATACTTGATAGTACTACCGAAAATTAATTTTACAATGGTGTATTCTGTAGAAGAAAGAGTTGAAATAATTACTCTTTTTTTCAAAAACGATGACTGTGCCAACCGTACCGCATATTTGTTTAATGAACGACATCCGAACAGACATGTTAACAGAAAATACATTTTGGAGTTAGTTGCAAAGTTTCGACAAAGTGGTTCAGTAGCCAACAAAAAACTGGATCCTGAACGTGAATTTCCGGTTAGAAATTAGACTACTGAGATTGAAGTTTTAGGACAAATTGCTGCAGACTCAACTTTAACCCGAGAAAATTGGCCACTGTTTCAAACATCAAAAGAATAACTATTTAGCGAATATTCAAGCATCTTAAATTTCACCCGTATAAAATTCATCTTGTACAACAACTGAATGAAGATGATTTTGATCAGCGGCTGGAGTTTTGTGAAGTTATGACTGCACGAATAGCTGATAACGGAAACTTTCTGTTCAATATCTGTTTTTCAGACGAATGTATGTTTTTATTAAACTCTACAGTCAATCGTCATAATTGTCGTTATTGGGCAAATAATAACCCAAGAAATTTTCACTAAGTCCACACTAAAACTTCACAGAAATTGAATGTCTCGACTGGCATTTTTGGAGACCGTTTAATCGGACCAATTTTTCTTGATGGCAATTTGAGTGGCGAAACGTATTTGGAGTTACTAGAAGATATCGTTGACCCTCTACTCATTGACATTGTTAAAAATGATGATCGCTATCAAGAAAATCAATTAGTGTTTCAACAAGATGGAGCTCCTCCGCATTTTTCACAACGTGTTTTTGAACAGAGAGTTTCCAGAGCAATGGATTGGACGTAGAGGTGCTATTGAGTGGCCCCCTACATCACCGGATTAAACTCCTTTAGACTTCTTTCTATGGGGCTATTTAAAGATTAGAATTTTCGCAACAGAACCGGAGTCTCTGGTAGAATGACGACGACGCATTGTTGAAGAATGTCGTCTAATAACTCCACAAATGCTCCAGAATGTCAGAGCTCGTTTTGAACAAAATTTGTACTTTTGTATGGAGGCTGGTGGTCAACAATTTGAACACTTACTTAACTGAATAAACATTTTTGAATGTTTGGTTTTGTTTTTTAGTTTTTTTTAAACGAAAAATTGACTAATTAGTGCATTTCTTATCACAATGAATGAAATACGTTCTTGCAACTCCAACTGTGAATAATTTTTAAACGAGTTGATAAAAATTCCAAAAAAATTAGTGTGCTGAATTTAGAAAAGAAAGAGCTTTCAAATGATGTAACATTCAACCCATGTTCCCTATTTAAAAGATGAGGGTTGTTATCACCACCCTTAAGGGGTTGATGTGACAAAGTTGAGTTTTATGTCAAAACATGTCCCCTTCAATATTAAAATTGACGTGTTTCAGTGTTTCTTGAAAAAAAAAAACTCTCTGGATGCAAATCGGTCTGTTTCGTTTTTAATGCGCCACCTGTATAAACATAAATGCTTTCCCACTGAATGGAAAATAAAACAAAATTATAAAAAAATAATATAAAATACATAAGTAAGGTTAGTAGCGAGAAACTGACGTTTGAGGTAGAGTTATTTACGTTGTCTTTGTACCCATTTGACTATTGACATAACACATTTATACAGATAACTAAAATTTGTAAAACAGCTCACTTGTCAATAGTTTAGAAACATTTGAAGAGCAACCAAAAAAATCATACCACTAAGTGTTATAGAAACCAACCTAAAAATTGTATTAATAAATAAATATCAACACAATTGGCTGATGAAAGGTTGCAGTATATATCCCATTAGCTTAAAATACCTTTAATGTTATCTCGATATTCAATATAGTTATTTTGAGCAAGGTTAGGTTTTACTAGTTTTTCTAGTATCTATGTATCCTTTTGCGCCTGCATATTTACATTAAATATTACAAGGTGTGAATAAATAATGAAAGGAAAATTACAAATTTTGTAAAAGCTTAGATGAGTTCGTTTACCAGCTCAATCAAGCCATGTTTGCTGGGAAATTTTGTGCTTGTGAAGAGTTCAGCCCTTAAATACTGTTGCGTTTTCTCCGGGTTCTGGATAAGTGAGACTTTTAATTTTAACAAAACAACTTTATTTACACTCTAAATATGGATACAATAAAATTTCTAGAATGTCTCTCTCACAAAACACTTAATTTACTGTCTACAATTACTAATCTGCACACAAGTCTCTACACTGGTACTACAGTAGCTACTCTCTTAACACTTTACACTGCTTCTTCAAGTCACTACCACATTCTCTTACTGAACTGAACTAACTCGGGCTGGCTTGCTTTCGCTTTTATATACTCGCCGTACCTTCCCCTCCTTTCTAGAGCATTCCATTCCAGAACGTTCCAGGACCTTCTTTTACTAGAAGGTTCTGTGAATACAGATCGGTCCCGTGTGTATACAGGGGGATGTATATACAGGATGATCCAAATGTGGTCACCACTCCTATGTTACACAAGAGGTGTTTCTCGAACTATAAGATCTCTCTGCGTATACAGGGTGTAAGGGTTCTCTGCGTATACAGGGTGTTCGGAATGTGCAGACCTCAGTTATCCGTTCCGATGGGGTACAAGTTGGCAACTTCGTTATTTCTGGCCCTAGAGGGTTGAGACTTCGCCTAAGGGGGGTCACCCCAGGCACCCCCGGGGGAGGCGGTGTTGCCAGATTGTGCAAAAATTCCCAGATGTTGGGGGAAATTCTGGAGATGTGGCAACACCGCACCTACGTCTATTGGAGCGCTTTGTAACAATACTAATGAGCTGAATGTAAAATTGTAATTGAATTTTATTTATTGATTATTGGAATTCATTCTGACAACAAATAACCAAGTGTTGTTTGATTAAATAATATTTATATAAATATATAAATTATATAAATATATTTAGCAGGTGGTAGTGGACTTTTCCTTTACGTGATAGTAAAGGAATTTTTTTCACACCCGAGGAGGTACCACCCCTTACATCAAGTGCCCGGTTAAGTCCCAACGAACGTTTCCGGTTCTGGTGTATGAGTCGGTTTGCCTTATAAGCAAAATTGATGATGGCTCCTCCTTGTACAAGAGATTCCGGAGATAAAATACTCCTCCATTCGGATCTCCGGGAGAGGGGTGTACAGGGGGCGCCGGCATCAAGATTTAACATATCCTTCTCAAATATATGTGGCCTAAATTCTAACCTGAACTCCATCCGCCATTTCCTCCAGGCTAATAGGTCCAAGCTCCTCTTCCTCACCGAAACCCAAATCAGTGCCAAAACAGCCACTAATCACCTTAATTTCCCGGGGTATGAGCTCCTTACTTCCTTTAGATTGCATGGAGGTGTGTGCGCATACATCCATAGCAATCTACTCTGCACCAGACTTCCAAATTTGGAAGCTGGAAGAAAAGACATACTTTGGATGAAAGTCTCTCTCAGGGCTGCAACTAAATTCATCTGTTGCATTTACCGGTCACCTTCTAATAACAACTATGTCCAGCTCTTCGACTACCTTTCTGAAAAAATCGACCATCTGATTTCTGAATATCCTTCCTCCAAGGTCACTATTCTTGGTGACTTCAATGTCCATAATAAGGAATGGCTAGGATCTTCAAAAACCGATTCACAAGGGAAAGCAGCGGAGGCCTTCGCAGTCAGCAATTCTTTAGCCAATATGGTTTAGCAACGTACTTATTTTCCTCGCATCCCAACACACAGCTCGAATCCCTTGGATCTCCTTCTTACTACAAAAGCTGAATGCTATAAGACATCAGTCACCGCCCCCCTTGGTCGCTCAGACCACGGCATGGTCACTGCTTCCTGTGCAATGCAACCTGAGG
This sequence comes from Tillus elongatus, assembly GCA_964006375.1. Classification (NCBI taxonomy): domain Eukaryota; kingdom Metazoa; phylum Arthropoda; class Insecta; order Coleoptera; family Cleridae; genus Tillus; species Tillus elongatus. The sequence continues at coordinate 106,215,802 of OZ023270.1, forward strand.
TCACACAGTCATCACACCCACGTATCGTTTGGCACTACAACTCCGCAAACTGCCAGATAACTTTTCCTCGTTTCCATGGGCGTCTGCCTGCTTCTCTCATCCTGACCCCTCTGATATCTCAAAAACGTCACCGAAATTATCCAAGCTGGCATGGAATTATTTATTCCACGTACACAGAAAACCTCTTTAGCCATTCAAAAGCCCTGGTTCTCTAAATCCTGTGACAAGGCCAGACTTGAAAAGGTCAAAGCATTTAACGACGCAAAAAACCGCTATGTCCGCATTCTTTCTGAGGCAAAAAACTCGTTTAATAACCAGATCAAAAACAAAGTTCTCTCAAGCTCCAACGGCAGCAAACCCTTCTGGACTCTTGCTAAATCTATTGGGAATAATTTCTGCAAGAGCATGTTCCCACCTCTTGTTTCAGGGGATGAAATTGTTTCTACCGTACTTTTTGCCTCGTTGTTCGCCGGCAATTCTACTCTCAACCCACGTGCAAATGTTCAACTACCAACAGTCCCCCAATGTCGCGCATAAAATGACGGATATCATTTTCAAAACTAAAAAGGTAAGAAGATTCTCTTTTCTCTTAATACCAGGAAAGCCTCTGTTTCATACATCTTACAATAGAGGCATATTCCCTAGTAACTGGAAACCTGCTCGAGTACAATCCGTCCCCAAGAAAGGATCCAAAGCGCTTCCTAGCAACTACAGGCCTATTTCTCTCCTTTCAGTCGTCTTTAAAGTGATGGAAAAGTATATAAACACCTAATTACTACAATTTCTTGAAAAACAGTCTAATCCATGACAGGCAGTATGGATTCCGTCAGCGCAGATCAACTGCCGACCCCCTTTCCTTTGTCACCCATTCTTGGAACAAGTCTATGGAACTACACGGTGAATCCCATATTGTCGCTCTAGACATATCCAAAGCATTCGACCAAGTCTGGCACGCAGCGCTGCTTAATAAACTTCCGGCACATGTTTTCCTTCTCCTCCGTACCTCCAAGTCCAGAATTAACAAGTTGCCTTTTTCCTCCTTGTCGACACCCACGATACAATAGTATTTAGGCTGTAAGCCCTCGTGGTGTGTTGTTGATATATATATATATATATATATATATATATATATATATATATATATATATATATATATATATATATATATATAAATGGAAGTTATTTTGGTACAATGGGATATATACTTGACCTGATTCATAACGATATTTGTCAAAACTCCAAGCAAAAATTCTATTTCACAAATAAACAAATCTAATATAGTGCATGCAACTCTGTGACGATCTTCGAGCAAAACACACCTACTTAACACTTCACACACTTTTAATACATACAGAAAAGGTTTTTGTTTTCGGATTTCACTTGGCTTCCAAAAATTATGTGACGCTGTCACCACTGAAAATAACATGTAAATTTTTTGTAAATCACAAATTATTCTAATGGTTTAAAAACATACTATTAGCTACAATATTACGATGTATTTATTTTGACTATTATTATAAAAACATCTGTTCTAACGGTCTCTTGAATACCATTTGACAAACCCGCCAGCCGCCCCCACATCACCTCCAAATAATTTTGTTAGATTTCGCGAACCATTAGCAAATAAGACATCAACACAAAAATTCTGACTGTCAAGGTGTGAAAACATTTTTATATGAGTTGATTGATTGATATGAAACAACATTTTACATATACAGGGTGTTCCGTAACCGGAGGACCAAAACAGTTGGAATTTTTAGGCATTGCAGCTTATTTGGTGGCTTGAAAAAACTGTAACTTCTAACCTTACTTTTTGTATTTAACTGATTTTCTCGCAAACTACCTGATTGAATAACCTGAATGAGGTGCATTTTAAAAATAATTCAACACCCTTTTAACATAGGTATCACTCTACAGTATTGTGCGAACTAATGTGAATATTGGGAATTTCTGTTGCGCTTCAACATGGCAACACTGCCGTGACAATTATTCTGACAGGTGTTTTTTGACATATTCCATAACCTGTCATTCTGCATTAAGTTATTAGGTGAGTTCAAAGCCAACGACCACGGAAGATATGAAGAATTGAATCCGAAATGCAATTCGTACTCTGTTAACAACGGAAGTGGAAGCTGCCGTTTTTTCTACTCGAAATAGGCTCGAGCAGTGCGTAGAACGTGACGGCAGACACTTTGAGCATTTAAGAAGACACTAAAGTGCTTATCTTTTAGAATTACATACAGAGGGAATTAATTTTTTTTTTTTAGATTGCAGTATCAGTTATTCATTAATATCTCTGGTTAAACAAAAGATAGAGACTTGGGATTTTCACCACTTGCTTTGGCCTTTACTCCTCTCTCTATCTATGTAGTAATATTTACATCACTGTGTTATACAATGTAGATTTACTCTGTGCTAATGACAGTAGTCAGTGAGTAGAGACACATAACAGATGGTCGAATGTCAATGTGAAAAATGTATTAATTATTGTAAATGTACCAATTAATATTTGTTATAAGGTTTTGTCCATTATTGTCTTCCTGTTTATTAAATGTATTACTAAACATACGTGAGTCATTATATAAATAAGTATACAAGAACCCTAAATATAACACACTGTATTTAGGTTTCTTGAGGAAAATCATAAAATGTGTTAAATTTTTAAAAAGCGCCATCTAGTGATTACAGTAACAATAACAAAGACATGGCTTGTAATGCAGTTGATAGAGCAAGAAATACTATTTTAAATGACACCAAGTTTAAATTTTTCAACGAGGCGATCCCGAGATATTGCTTTTTTCCTAATCAATGTTTGCCTTACCACCACCACTTTATCTGAAGAGTTAGAGAAAAATAGTCAAAATAAAAATTGTTCGTCTTGGTGTTACGCCCACTAGCGGGCATCTGACGAGCTTGATAATAATGTCCAACGATTTCCCTTGGCCACATTTACCAAAGATATTTTTTTCCCAAAGCTCTATGGTGAACGATTTCCGAGATACAGCCCCGTACCTCGCTTAATTGGCCACCCCGTACAACAAACAGTAAGATGACTGAGGCTGTCATTCAGGTGTGGTTTCGAGATGACCAAATTACTAAGCTAAATCGTGTGACCATAGAGTGGACAACTACGGTCTATGTTAGCATGGATGTGTCAGTCCATCTTTATTCTTCGGTGATGCAAGATACAAGTAAACAGAATGGTGTCGTAGAAGTAGAAGTGGTAACGTGTATAATATACGTTCAGAAGTATTACTAAAGTTTAAGTTATCTTTTTGTTATTATACTGAGAATACCCAATCCAGCTGATATTTTACAAATATCGACACTACAATAAAAAAAAAATCGAAGAGAATTGCAATAAAATTAATTGATTCTATGCCAAAACCAGTTGAAGCTGTAAGAAAAGCCAGAGGGGGGATATATACCCTATTAAATAATACTAAAAGATTTATAAATTAGTACTGTTTGTATTTATTTCTTTTAATAAACATATTTAACTTAAATCTCCTGTGTTCACATTAATTTGCGCAATACTGTAGTTTGGAACTTTTAGGCACTGCAGATTATTAACAGTGATTTGAATAAATTGTAACTTCTAACCCTACTTTTTCTAAATTTTAGTTTAACGGCTGGCCATGTTAAGACTTTCTCTGAAACTACCTCATCATATTTATTGAACGAAGTGCCCTTTTAAAACATAATTCAACGCCCTTTTAAAAGAGGTATCACTCTATCCTATGTTCCATTTGAAATTTTAGTAGCGAGTCCCACTCTCCTTAGACGGTTGAAGTTACAGTATTGGCATTGGTCATAGGAAGTGTATTTTTCGCATAAGAAATGGCGATTGCAGCAATTAAGAAAAAAGAACCTGGACTGAGATATTCAGTGTTTCGTTTTAAACCTGTATACAGGGTGTCCCAGATAAAAGTAACTACATGGGGATTTCGGAAACGGTAACTGGCCTGTATGCTCGCCAGACCTTGTGCCTCTTGATTCTTGCATTTGGGGATATTTAAAGGATAAAGTTTATTGCATTCCTCATAATACAGTAGAAGAACTTGAGGCAACCATTGTTACAGCCATAGAAGAATTTTCGAACATTTACTTTACTTTAATTCAATGCTTTGTCATCGGTTTTTAGTTTTATGTTTTGTTTTGAGTTTAATCATAAATAATATTTCAGTTGTTAACTTTGGTATCATAAATAAAAGCCTGGACGCAGCAAGTGCGTTACGGCAGTCAATTTTCATAGAAATGATCTGGCATCAAATATTTTATTATAAGTTTTTTTTCTTGTAACATAGAAATCTAAATTTTGGTGTATAGTTTACTTTTTATATCGTAGACCTACCTACCAAATTTGGTTATCATAGCTTTTTATTTTTTGAGCCAAAAATTTTTTTTTCGAATGAAAACTCAAAATTTTCTCGGAAAACCTCGTCCGAATTTCCTGGCTAACGAACTTATCCAAGCCACTCACAGAAGAAAGGTACACGGCAAATTTTATCAAAATCGGCCCATTATTTTTTGAGTTATCGGTGTGATGCATATATATATATATATATATATATATATATATATATATATATATATTAGAGGTGTGCGAAGCTTCGAAATTCCGAACCGAACCCGAACTCGAACCGAACATTCGGTTCGAAAATATGTTCGCACTAGCGATGTTGAAATAGTTCGAAGATCGAAATATGTTATTCTTCAAAATAGTTCGAAGTTCGTTGCTCAAAAATACTTCGAAATTTAACTTTACAGGCATTGAATGTTGCCAAAAGTAGCGATGTTGCGGCCCCTTTAACGCGATAGCGGCGCTTTAAACTCATTGAGCTGATAGCGTAATTTCAGGAAATCTCACTCATGCATATTTGTGAAAGTAGATGGGACACATTGAGATACGACGAAGCCCTTTAGCAGTCACAGAATTACTTTTCTTGTATATCCTAGCCTCCCATCACCTATTTCAGTAACAACATTATGATGGCAGTGTTCAAAGGCGATCGGTAACGTAAATGTTCAGAATTTGAGGATAATTACAGATTGCCTTTGGAAAACACTGGTTTCAACATGCTTTATTACACAGTGAGTCAAAACAGTTAAATATTCACAATCAGGAGACAGTTCAAACTTGTAAGTGGTTATTTTATACCTATCATGCTCACTTTGAACCCTCCCAATCTGTTTGCTAAAACTGCATAGCCAATACTAAACAACAACATTTATAATTAAGCTTATCTATAGATCTAGAAATCTAAAAAAGTTTCAAATATTTTGTGTTTTTGATTTAACGTTGCCCCATCTCCACAACGATCAGAACCGGAAGGCATTTTCACCCAATCAACCTGCAAATTTATTGAATCCTTCCTTTTTGTAAAAAGAGTTGGAATCTTTTACATATCAAATATTGTATGTTACAATATTCCAAAATTTTGTATTCAAGGAAATGATATATGAGCACTGAAGAATTTTGGGTAGTTCGATGTTCGATTTTGAATTTCTAAGAAGTTCGAAGTTCGACTGTGAACCTTAGACATACTATTTCAGAGGTTCGAAGTTCGAGGCAACATATTTGCTTGGGTTCGTTCATAGTTCGGTTCGAACAAAACATGGGTTCGCACACCTCTAATATATATATATATATATATATATATATATATATATATATATATATATATATATATATATATATATATATATATATACATACATATAAAAAATGAAACTGACACCGGATAGGCTTGTTATGCATGTCCCAAAAGCTCTTTTTATGCTCTAATTAATGACATATAAATCCAATATGGCGGCCATAAGAAATAACAAAGTTGGCTATGGTTGCAAAAAAACTAGAAGGTAGGGACACGACATCGATCATAAAGTATGGATACTCGATACTACCGGACATCTCTAAGACTGGTATCGATATCTAGTAAATATCGCAATGAAAACATCGATACCCGATACTAATAAATGACAAATGATATTTTTCGTTGGGGTTGGTTAGGTTATGTAAAAAGTATCTTATTTTAAGTTTTCAAATGAAATATATGAGGATCAGAATAAGCTATAGTTTTGTTATAAATAATATAAAACAGAACCACATTACTGAAAACTAAATGAGAAACGTTAATTTATAACTGCACTTTTGGACTTCCGTTTGTCAAATTGTCCCACATCTTCTTGTCCTGCCAGTATTTATGTGTATAAAGGGAAGCCAGTTTAAAAGCTCGAAAACCACTTAAATCTTGAAGTAGGCAATTGATTGACCATACAAGGTCAGAGTAATAAAAATATAGTTTACAAGTTTTCTACACCAAAACTTTATAAAAGTCCTCGTTTCTACAAAGAAAACCTAAGACAGCAGCCAACAAAAAATGGCAGCAAATTGCAAAATAAAAAGAAAATACCCAAAACATCGACGACCGACGAGAAAAGAAAATCGACAACGAACGGGCGATATATAATAATAATAATAATATTAATATTTCCAATTTACAATGTTTTAGTTACCAATGACATATCTCTGAAGGTTAGGAAGGCATATATACACGGTATCGATGCTAACAAGATGTCGCTCAGAAAGTATTGATGCCAAAAGTACTAGGTATCGCTGCAAAAGTATCGATACTCCGATGGTATCGATGTATCATTCGTGTACCTACTAGAAGGCCTAGAAAAATAGTCGCTAATACAAAACTACCAAATTTTATTAAATTTGTTTACAAGATGGCGAAGATATTTCAATTTTTCGAAAAACACAATTTTTAGTTTTTGCTCGATATTTTGAAAACACCTATCTGTAAATATTTTAAATTTCGATACAGCATCTGATTGGGCTAGGAATAGCGCAACTTTTTCCCCTAGTTAACCAAAATTGTATTTCTTTCCGAAATCTCCATGTAGTTACTTTTATCTGGGACACCTCTATGTAAAAAAAGATCTACCATTTATAAATCTACTAAATTAAATTTTAATTCCATACAATGTTCCAAAATGGTAAATAAAGTTAATACCATTAGTTTGAAAATTAACATTAAGATGTCGATATATTAGTAAATCCTCAACCAAATTTGTAGACAGAACACTTTCCCTTTTGCCCTTTTAGCAACCGGACACATTTTCCCTTTAAACAAGCGAATCACAAAAACAATACACTTTTAATAGACAAAGCACGAAATCAAACTCACCTGGAATAGCTCATGGGATTGATGGAGAGCTGTGTGTGGGGTGGTGCGACCACAAACTTGTGGACACAATTGTACCTGAGGAGATTCGTGTTGCCCATACTGATAGCCATGTGTATTACAAGGTAGGCACAAAATACCAGGTATAAAATGCCCACTATCACAACAAGTGCCAACCAGTACCATTGAAGGTCCAGATCGTTTACAGTCTGTATCACAAAATAAGTGTTTATACCTATTACAACGATACTCAACATAATCGACATTATTTTGTTGCCCCTGGAAGAGAAAATTAGGTGTAATTAAGTGGTTTTCGTCATTTCTTCAACTATAATAGAAGTGAGTTAAGTGAGTATGGTCTATATCAGTATTTTCCAAACTTTTTAATTTTGTTCGTGATCCCCTTTTTTACCATACCAAATCTTATTTGTAGAAAATAAAACAACAGCCATATACTGAGACGCATAGATTTTTTTGTTGCTCGTGAAAGCAAGGTACTTGCTTACGACTTTCTATTTAATTAACCTTAGCATGTACGCAATGTACTTATTATTAATAAATGTCCATTATATCCAAAACAAGGCAGGTGACAAACTGCACCCTTGCTTAAGCCCATTTGTGGTGGAAAAACTTTCAGATAGGACGTTTCCAACTTTCACCAAACTCCTCGATTCCTTATATATGTTCCATATAGCGTTAACGTAAGTCTTACTCAGACCCAGCCTCATCAAGTTTCACAAAGTTTCCTTACGGGTACTGTGTCAGAAGCTTTTTCTAAATTGACAAATACCAGGTAGATAGACAGGTTATGAGCCTTTTGTTTTTCCACTATTTGTTGTAACATAAATCCCCAAGAAAGAATCGAAAGCGCTTCGTAGCAACTACAGGCCTATTTCTCTCCTTTCAGTTGTTTCTAAAGTGATGGAATAGTATATAAACACCGAATTACTAAAATTTCTTGAAAAACAGAGTCTCCACGACAGGCAGTATGGATTCCGTCAGCGCAGATCAACTGCCGACCTCCTTTCCTTTGTCACCCATTCTTGGAACAAGTCTATGGAACTACAGGGCGAATCCCAGATTGTCGCTCTAGAAATATGCAAAGCATTCGACCAGGTCTGGCACGCAGCGATGCTTAATAAACTACCGGCCTATGGCCTACCACCAAAACTCTGTACCTGGACAGCAAATATCCTCTCCAACCGGAGAATTTCTCTTGTCGTGGATGGCCATTCCTCTAAACTGTATCCAATTAATGCAGGAGTTCCTCAAGGTTCAGCTTTAGCCCCTACTTTGTTTCTTCTCCACATCAATGACCTCCCCTCTAGCACATCCAACCCAGTTCACAGTTACGCGGATGACACCACCCTCCACTCAAATATACAATATTCTAAGCCTATCACTTTAACCCAATTAGATGAGGATAGCAGACTCAGGGAGGGTTCTCTCTCCGTGGATCTCCATATAAATATTAGACTGAGGAAGTAGAAATCTTGTACAATTCAACCCCACCAAATCACAGTCTTGCTTTCTTTCTCATAAGAGATACACCAGCCCTAGACCCATCACAATAAACAACCAAATTATTCAAAGTAATGAGTCCTTTTCACTTGTTGTCATTTCTGTGGATCGAAATCTCAATTGGCACCAACATGTCACATCAATTGCAGAAGCGGCTGCTATGCAATTAGGTTTCCTCTTCCGGGCTAGCAAATACTTTTCACCAGCTAATCTCTATACATTATACACTTCATAAGTAAGACCAAACCTCGAATACTGCTCCCACATCTGGGGTGCTGCTGCCGCTTCTGCACTCGTTATCCTGGACTCCATTCAGAAGAGAGCTATACGTCTCATCGGTGACCCTACTCTTACCCAAAGGCTGCCATCCCTTGCCCACCGACGTGCTGTTAGTGACCTCTCTCTCTCTTTTATAGATATCTGCACGGGCACTGCTCAGAGGAGCTTTCTTCCATAGTTCCTCCACCTGCTGCCCCCAACAGATGTACCAGGGGAACAGAGCGAATGCACCCTTTTACTGTCCAGGTCACCAGACATAGAACATCTTGTTATGCCCGATCTTTTGTCCCGAGGACTTCTAAGTTGTGGAATTCCTTGCAGGCACATGTTTTTCCTTCTCCCCCGAACCTCCAAATCTTCAAGTCCAGAATTAACAAGTTGCCTCTTTCCTCCTTGTCGACACCCACGGTACGATAGTATTTAGGCTGTAAGCCCTCGTGGTGTGTTGTTGAAAAAATATATAAAAAAAATAAAAATAAAAATAATAATAATAATAATATATTGTCAGTACATGATCGTCCTATGTGGAATCCCGACTGGTCTTCTATATGTTCTATGATCATTTCAATTCTTTGTTTCAATATTCTGCCGTACAAACTCCCCATTGCACTTGTTGCCACACTTATGCCCCTATAATTTTGGCATACCTTTTTATTGCCCTTTTTATGAATGGAGCTTATATATGCTACGAGGGCGGGTCAATAAGTCTGTGACTTTTTGAATGGAACACAGGTTTTTTGACAACAAATTCTTTTATTTCTCAACATAGTCTCCTTTGAGCTCTATACACTTCGTCCAACGTTTCTCTTTCCACCGAGTCATTTCTTTAAGTTTGGAAACAAGAAATAGTCACTCGGGGCTAAATCCGGAGAATAGGGCGGATGAGGGAGCAATTCGTAGCACAATTTATGCAATTTCGCCATGGAGACTACACATGTGTGCACCCTTGCATTGTCTTGGTGGAAAAGAACTTTTTTCTTGGCTAAATGCCGTCGTTGTTCTTCAAATCGTCCTTGAATCGGTCCAATAAGTTGGTATAATATCCGCCATTGGTTGTCCTTCCCTTTAGAAGGTAATCAATGTGGGTTATACCGTGTGCATCCCAACAAACGGTCGCCATGACTTTATTGACTGACAAACCCACCTTGGTGTTCTTCGGCGCCGATTCGCATGGAGAAACCAACTGTTTTGGCTGCTGCTTGGTGTCTGGTGTGTTATGGTGAGTCCATGTTTCATCCACGGTTACGAAACGGCGCAAAAACTCGTCCATATTACAGTTGAACAACGCCAAACACTCTTTCGAAGTTGACAATCTCCCGCACCTTCAATCTCCAATCGGCCAACACCATATCGTGAATTTTTTCAATTGTTTCGGGTGTAGCGACCTCAATTGGGCGTCTCGAACGTCCTGCGTCATTTGTGTTTGTACGGCCGCAACGAAATTCAGTAAACCACTTTTTTTACCATGGAAATTGATGGTGCGAGTCCCCATAGTATTTATCAAGCTTAGCCTTGAGTGCTGGTCTTTTTTTCCATAAAAAATAATGTTAAAAGAGCCCACGAAATTCATTTTTTTCCATTTTCGTTATAACACAAGAGGTTGTCTGCTTTCAATGGCTATCTAACACAAACTAAATGACGCAGCTTGTTCAAAATTTGACAGGAGCCAACTGACAGATGCTTGTTGACAGGAGCAGTGTTGCCCTTCCTGTGAAGAGGCGGGAAATTCAAAAAGTCACAGACTTATTGACCCGCCTTCGTAGATAAGAAAACAAATGAAGGATTTCTGGAACTTCTGGATAATATACTATCATCAAAGAAATCACTAATTATTGGTGACTTTAATATGTCTATTGGATAATGCCCCTACATGCAAAGATTAAACAAACCGTTTAAAGTCAAATGTATATGATATGAAAAAAAAAAAAGTCGAATTGAGAACCTCCTCCTTTTTTTGAAGCGGTTAAAAAACTTTAAAGTCAGTTTTCTCAGTTGTATATTTTAGCTAGTTACCTCCTTTATCCACTCCACCCTTAAAATCTTAATAATAATCTAATTTGTGACTCTCTTTTGTATAGTTTGTTTGATTATTGTTTGTTATTATGTTTTGTGTATTGGCCCATCCTTAATTTGGCTTTTAAGCTGTTGGATGGTGTATGAATAAATAAATAAATAATAATTAAATTTCTGCCGGCACAAAATGAAAAACTTATGAAAACACTTACCAGCCGTTAACGAATTCACCCATTATGTTGGGGTTACTGGTGAAGGCAATGGTTGGAATCGCAGCGAAAGGCAACTGTATACTCATCACAGCATTTAAAACGTCGTTCATGCCAGTCAAGTCCTCAATTCTGGTGAAAAAGGCTAGACAAAATGTTGGGATGATAGCAATTGTTCTTGTTAACAGAACACGTTTCCATCTGGGCCATTGAAGATTCAAGAAGCCTTCCATGGTAAACTGGCCGGCATAAGTACCTGTGGAGGAAATAATTTACCGTCATTTTTTTCCGTCTCTTATTCTAAACATTAATATAACCAAGAAAGATATTTTTCTTAAATCTCGTTTGTTTAAATGTGTAGACGCAATTAATTTTCTAAAAATCTACTAAATGCTTAACGTAGCTGTATTTTCAAAATAACTAAAATTTATTACTGTCATTGAAAAAAGTTAGTGCAAGCTGTCCTGTTACAAAATTTGTATTTTTGGCAAAAATATGGGGGAGAAAAGAACGATTATTCTCGTGGAGAATTGCTAAGTAAAAAGGGGAATCAAGCAGTGAAAGTTTCGGAAGCATTTTTAGGATGAAGGATTGAAACGAAAGATATAAATTCTAGACTTTTGATGTGTCAAAATTTGAAGCATAATGTTTGGAAAATAGCTGTCAAAACATTTTTAGGTTGACCTTTAACTAAATTATGTCTAAATACTTTACAAGTCGAAGACTTATCTGTATAGACATGCTATATGATTGTAGTCAATAAAGATTATTATTATTATTATTATTATTAAGTCAATAATGCCAACAGCATGAAATTCAATAAATTGACAACTGTTGGTAATGTCAAGATTATTTACACAACAGCCTACTTTGCATTCCTAGTGGCCGAGTTCACAGACGCCAACAGCTGAGTTAAAGCGTTTATCTGTTGACTACTGTTACATTTTAGCGGTTGGAGACTGATGAACGCAATGTTGACTTTAAGCATTATTTTGTGACGTTTGTCTGTCATACCGCTTTGACAAACTGGCAACAGTTGAGTTCCAACAGAAACTCAGTGGGACTGGTGAACATATGTTGACATAACTATTCAACTGTTGGCGCCGGGTGAACTGCGTCATTGTTACTGAATACTTACTTAATTGAAATGATAATTTGTGCACGTTGTTAAATTTTATTATTTTTTTAATCGGAAAAAAGCTAGAAAGAATTTTTTTGGAGACTAATTTTTGTTAGGTCTAAGTATAAGACTGCTTATTTTACAAGTACTTTAAAATATAACAATCAAATATGTTCATCGGGATTAGACATTGTTGACATGTTCGCTGAGTATTTTTCATCGGTTTACAGCGGTAATACATGTTCTGCCCCTACCCATGAATTTTCTTATGCTGAGCTGAATCTGACAGTGCACCACATTAAACTATCTGACATTTATTCTAAACTTGCAACCCTAGATGTCAGTAAAAGTCCTGGGCCAGACGGTATTCCCCCCCCTCTTAAGTACTGTAGTTTTAATTTGTTAGGCCCTTGTGGTTCATCTTTAATTTATCTCAGGAAATGGGTGTTTTCCCTACATGCTGGAAACTTAGTTTCATGCTTCCAATTTTTAAATCTGGTGACAGAGGTCTTGTTGGAAACTACTGACCGATAAGTATTCTTAGCGTTCTTCCTAAAATTGTTGAAGTTCTTCTATGTGAGACTCTTACTTCTCTCCTTAGTGGTTCAATCATTGACCAGCAATATGGATTTATATCAGGTCGTTCTACTGATCTAAACTTGTTGGTGTACAGTGCCTACTTGTCGGAGTCCTTGGAGGCTGGTATTCAGGTTGACTCTGTTTATACTGACTTTTCCAAGGCCTTTAACAGAGTGAACCATGACCTCTAAATCCATCAGCTACATATGTTTGGTGTTGGCGACCCTCTTCTCAGCTGGATCGGTAGTTTTCTTTCTGACAGATATCAGTTGGTGCGGATAGGAAATTTTATGTCCAATGGGATAAGAGTTTTGTCTGGCGTGCCATAGGGTTCTCACTTGGGACCTTTAATTTAATTGAATACATTTATTGTATCTTCTTTCAGTGTTTGCCATAACATTAGACAATTCGTTTGGTGTAATCTCTGCCAGTGCCTGTCTTATCCTTTCCTCGATGACATTGAGGGTCATGTGATTCTGGGAATGGTCTCTCAAACTTGATGCCTACAAAGATCTGTAGAGATCTGTCTTTGAAGACCGTCCTCCCGGAAAGGGAGGACTGGGAATGAAATCAAACGACCCTATTGAGAGCTGATCTCTGCTGGTATACTGACGGCTCCAAAACCAGTAGGAGCCGGAGCATAGGGGGGCAACACCAATGCTAGACTATCAGCTAGCCTCGGCAAGTACGCAACCATACACCAGGCAGAAGTGTATGCCATCCAGATGTGTGCAATGCAAAGTATAGAGAAGCAGTGCACACATAAATCGATAAAGATATATACAGATAGCGAAGCTGCAATAAAGGCTCTTGGTTCCTACCGGTGTAATTCAAAAACGGTATGGAGTTGTAAATCTGCCCTCAACGAACTAGGCAGCTGTAATGAGGTGTCGCTGGTCTGGATACCGGGTCACTCGGACCATGATGGCAATGTTGCGGCCCACACGCTTGCCAGGAGTGGTGCCCAGGGGGACTTTATCGGACCAGAACCGGTGCTGGGGATAACATCATGCACAGCAAAACACACCTTAAAGACCTGGACAGAAAGAATGACAATCCAGTATTGGCAAAATCTTCCAGGATTAGCTCACTCAGAGGCCTTTATAAATGGCCTGTCTGAGTCAAGGGCTAAAAAACTTCTAGAGCTAAACAGACAACTGAGTACTCTAGTCGGCCTGTATACAGGACACTGCCGCTTGCGTCACCACATGCATCAAATTGGAGTCGGTCAGGAAACTGAGTGCCGGCTGTGTATGGAGAGTGACGAGACAGCAGAGCACGTACTGTGTTCCTGTCCGGCGGCGGACAGGACTAGATACCTGCTCTTTGGCAAGACAAAGCTTGCTCCGGAAGATCTGGATCAACTTTCGCCCACAAAGATTATCGACCTCTGCAGGAAGCTGGCTTTGTTGGGGGAAATATAGACTACGTGTACTATTGGGTATATTATGCCGCATATACTTGGGAAGGGGAGGGAAGTGTGAGAAGATAAAGTGGTATTATTATGTCTTGTATTTAGTATATATAGTTGGTTATTGTTACTTTTCTGCAGTTAATTGTGTAGAGCTGTGGCTACTGTTAAGTGTAATCTCGGAGTGGGTTGAGTGGAAGAGCAGAGGGAGGTGTCACTTTATGGCACCTTCCATTTGAACTCCGCCCTTTCACACATCGATTTCAATTTAATGTAAGACTAGATGCATACTTTGTCCCTATATTGGGGTAGAAATGGACCAGGGCTGACAATTTTCTAAATTGTTAGTTAGTTGTATACAGCCTCTATTTTTTAACACTTTGTGTTATTTGGAGCTGGCGTGACAACATACTACTTGGTTCCGCAACTAGGTGGCGGCACGTCCACCACTCACTTAGTATTCAATTTAATGTTTATTTATTTATTTGGTTTGTTTTATACTTGTAAAGTGGGTGTGTGAATAAAGGCGATTATTATTATTATTATTTATTCAGCCAGTCAGAGCCTTGATATTTTTTTGCTGTGAACCTGCTGATGTAAGAGAGGTATTTTATTATCGTTAGGCTTGTGATCTTATTGTACCTTATTGTTTTTATATGTTTATGATTAATTATTTACATTGTATTTTCTTTTGTATTATTTGCAATCCTTCATTTGGCATGTTAATGCTGTTTGATTGTGTATTTAATTAAATAAACTTGTATTTTACATATGCGCACACGTGTACATATAAACCAACATTTGTCTTGGATTAAAATTGTTATTAATTTTGTTATGTCTTTGATTAAAATTGTTATTAATTTTGTTACTACTGTTTTCTGTAATGATTTAATGAAACAGGTTTCCGCATTTATATGCATGTGAATACGTGGTTCACGGGTTAAACTTAATCTTTTTATTTATTTATATACATACATACCTGTCATGGTGGAGCTCTGTCCGGCCGCTAGAATACCAACAGCCCAAATGTACATTGCAGCCAGTCCATAAGTGCAACCCAAAAATATACCACCCTTATACAGATCGGCATCCACAGTTTGATTGTTCAGCTAAAATAATAATAATAAAGATGAATGTGGTGCAAATCTTGTGCCCTGTGAGGGACAGAGTGTACGAGAAAAAAATTCATGACAATAATAATAATAAATAATAATAATAATAAGTTTATTTCAATATAGGAAATCCTAATACATACAAACAAATTAACATTTAATCATACATGTTCTCTCAACATCAATAACTGAAAAAGTTTCCTCCTAAATAAACCGAATGTACCACAATTTCTTAAATCATCAGGTAAACGGTTAAACTCGCTGATACCTCTAAAAAACACTGACTTCATTGCTCTGCTTGTATAGGTTCTATATATGTGCAGACCATCAGCACCCCTTGTATTATATTGGTGAATGTCTCTGTTAAAAACCAGAAATGAATCAAAATAGGCTGGCAACAGATTCTTCGCAAGTTTTAAAACAAATATTGTTAAACAGTACAGTCTATCTGCAACGCATTGCCAGTTGAAAGTCGCTAGCATCAATTTTATAGGTGAATATCTGCTCACTTTTAAGACAATTCGCATTCCACGATTCTGCAGTTTCTGTAACACATTCAGAGAGTTCAGATCCATCACGTGAAGCAAGGTAGCACAGTAATCAAAATGAGGTTGTAACAGTGTGCAATACACGATGATACTAGCATACACTGACAAATTGTGACTGAGTCTGCTGAAAAAAAATTTTTTTTTCCTCATTTTCTTGCTTATATACTCAGAATGACTCTTAAAGCTAAGTGCCTCATCCAAAACAAAACCCAAATATTTCATTTCTTTTACAAATTCTATCCTCTTGTTTTCAATCATCAAAGTTACATTATTACAATATATCTTCTTTAGACTATACTTAGTACCCAATAACATAGCTCTTGTTTTGTTCGCATTCAACCCCAGTCTGTTCACATGCAGGTATGCAGCAAACCTATCAAGAACTTCATTCATCCTTGTAACCATATTTGCAACATTCTCTCCAACACAGGCAATCAATGTGTCGTCAGCAAACAAACATATATTCAAAATCTCCACTGAAATTAATATCATTCGTGTAAATGAATAACAAGTAGGGGTCCGAGTATACTCCCCTGAGGAACTCCAGTGCAGCACACCACCTCATCTGATATTTCTTTCTCTAATCTGGTCCCCTGTGTCCTGGCCTCAGCCATCCTAACACATTTCCACCAATACTATAATATGCCAGCTTCCGCAGAAGAATATCCCTGTCGATTGTTTCGAAGGCTCTCTTAAGATCAACAAACACAGCTAGTACATATTTCCCTTGATCTATTGCTTCCTTCCACTTAGAAATTGTCAGCTGCAAAGCAGTCTCGCAAGAATGATGCTTTCTAAACCCAGACTGATAACCAACAAACAGTTTGTTTTTCTAAAAATAATCCATTAACTGACAATATACAAAATGTTCCAATAGCCTCTCAACACTCGGCAGAGTATTCACAGGGCGAACATCTTTCTCTCCCTTTGGAATTGGTATAATGGTACTGCACTTAAGGGCCCCCGGAAAAGCACCGTATTTAAGAGAGACATTAATAAAATTCAAAATTACATGACCAATCACTCCAAAGGTTACTCTCAAAAACTCTGTGCTGAGGATCTCTGTGATGCTATCTTTTTTCATCATATTTATTCAGATCAGCCAGAGTCACAGGCTCAAAGTCAACAAAATAACATGCAACCAAGGGATAATCCTCATGAGACCAAGGACAACCCACTGGAATTGAATCTACAATCACATTGATACTATTTACAAAATATACATTGAATGTTGCACATGCCTCCTTTCTCGTTGCTGCAAAAGAAACACTACCATCACAGCCGAAGTTGAAATCCAGAAAGTTCACCGTAGTACTTAAATCCAATATTTTGAATAAAAGCGGCAAAGGCCGATGGTTGGTTGTAAACATTACATAAGTGGCGCTGAAAGTCGTTTCCTATAGAGAGAAGAATTTTCTTTCCTAGAAAAATTAGTTAAAAACTAATACTTCATGAACTTTAACTCACATGAAGTAAATGTTAATATGAAACATAAGAAAATAATAAATAGACATTTTTAGTAAATACTAGAACATATTGAGCCCAAAATAGACCCTTGAAGTACTCCTTCAGTCAATTGCTTATCTTATAGCTAAACATAATTATTAATTTTATTGTGATATCCCCACTTTTTCATCTCCTGTCTGATGATGCTGCCAAGGAGCAAAACCGGTTACACAGAAAAAGGCTGGATGCAACAAGTACGTTATGGTAGTGAATTTTCATAAAAATGTTTTTAATAGCAACATGTCTTTTCTTTTGAAGAAAGCAGGCATGAATATGGTTACCAGTATAACCTATATTATAGTAGCTACAATGTACCATATTTCATCAAAATAATTTTATTGTTTGAAAAGGTGAATTTTGTTTCAAAAATCAACTCAAAATCTTCCTGAAAAAACTGGTTCTTAGCCAACGAACGTTAAGTCAATAGCAAATTGAGCTATTGAAATTTGAAACATATAATGAAAATTCGCTACCATAACGCACTTGCTGCTTCTTGAGTTTCTTTTCTCAAAAACATGAATTATATTTCAATGGAAAATGCAAAATGTAATAATATAGGCTGTGTTCAAGTAAAAAAAGATTTTTTTTTGCCTGCTAACTTTGTTAGTGAAACGATCGTCTGGTCTTTAAAAAGATGTGTTGTATTGCACTGAGGTCTCGATAAGTGTACTTATCAGTGCTCATCGCAGGTTCCAATCTTCAATTAGGAAGGTTCAATCACCAAATTTGATCAAAATTGGCCATTATTTTTTTTGCTTGCTAACTTTGTTAGTGAAACGATCGTCTGGTCTTTAAAAAGATGTGTTGTATTGCATTGAGGTCTCGATAAGTGTACTTATCAGTGCTCATCGCAGGTTCCAATCTTCAATTCGGAAGGTTCAATCACCAAATTTGATCAAAATTGGCCATTATTTTTTTTGCTTGCTAACTTTGTTAGTGAAACGATCGTCTGGTCTTTAAAAAGATGTGTTGTATTGCATTGAGGTCTCGATAAGTGTACTTATCAGTGCTCATCGCAGGTTCCAATCTTCAATTCGGAAGGTTCAATCACCAAATTTGATCAAAATTGGCCATTATTTTTTTTGCTTGCTAACTTTGTTAGTGAAACGATCGTCTGGTCTTTAAAAATATGTGTTTTATTGCATTGAGGTCTCGATAAGTGTACTTATCAGTGCTCATTGCAGGTTCCAATCTTCAATTGGGAAGGTTCACTCACCAAATTTGACCAAAATCGGCCATTATTTTTTTTGCTTGCTAACTTTGTTAGTGAAACGATCGTCTGGTCTTTAAAAAGATGTGTTGTATTGCATTGAGGTCTCGATAAGTGTACTTATCAGTGCTCATCGCAGTTTCCAATCTTCAATTAGGAAGGTTCACTCACCAAATTTGATCAAAATCGGCCATTATTTTTTGAGTTATCGGTATATATATATATATATATATATATATATATATATATATATATATATATATATATATATATATATATATATATATATATATAATTGAAACTGGACCCAGATATGTGTTCTAGGTGGCCTATACACGCTCATTTCAAGAGATTTTTAAAATTTAAAAGTTGCGATCTCCATTCTTCAAAAAATTCACTACAAATTGAAATCGGTTACAGAAAAAAAAAACAAGCACTTTTGTAGCCACAGGAAAAGTCTACGATTATATTAATTAAGTATGGAAGGGTTTCACTAAGTTAGGGCAAGAACAAACAACCAGATATGCTATTCAAATTGAATAAAGTCTTTAAAAGTTTTCATCCCCTCTTTATTAAATTATTTTTTATAAAACTTGCTAAAAAATTTATCGGAATAACAACAATCTGATCAGATAACGGTAAAATGAAATGAAAGACTAAAAAATTTTCAACAAAAAGTGAAGCCACAAACTAGTATTATAACTCGTCTTATTATAGGACTGATGCAACCGCTTAGACCACTTGACCAGCATTGACATGACAGATGTATGTACTAACAAGTATATACGCTAATATGTTAATTTTCTAATGTCTTTATTATTTATACCAAACAATTTTTATTTACAATGGATTTTTTGCACATATTTTAACAAAATGAAGGAAAATAACGACTTAGACAGATCTAGAGCTTGTTAGCCATTTTGTGTCGTATTTTTCACTTACATTAATACAACTACCACAATTATAAAGTTTAATTTGAGGCTTACCTAAAACTTTTTTATCTTCTAACTTAGAGATCTGAATTTTGGTACATAGGATTCTCTTTATGACAGAAACCAGCGTACAAAATTTGTTTGCCCTTACTGTTATTTCCGGACATTGAAATTTTTTCCGAAAGAAAACACAATATTTTCTGGGCAAACCTGGGCCGATTTTCCGGATTAACGAACTTATCCAAGCCACTTGCAAAAGGAACGTACACACCAAATTTGATCAAAATTGGACCATTATTTTTTGAGTTATGGTGTGACACACTCGCATGCATGCACGCGCACACCTATATATATATATATATATATATATATATATATATATATATATATATATATATATATATATATATATATATATATATATATATATATATATATATATATATATATATATATATATATATATATATATAATATAATATAAATATAACATTTTAAAACTGTAATGATGTATTACATAATAGCGGGTGAGATTTTTTTGTCACTACATTATTTGGTTTTAACAAGCAGATAACTAAATAAAGAAATATACTTACAGGAAATACAGATCCATTTAGTGAAGGATATTGAAGACATTTTTCATGCTGGAAGAAAAATATGGAAAAGACAAATTAAAAATATGATATACTATAAAAATAAATACATAAATAATAGGTCTCTTAAGAAGTAGAAGAAAATGCTACATCTAAAAAGTTCTTCTTTAGCTATTGTTGTTGTCGTGAGACAACACATGTCATTTTCCACCTTGCTCCATATTTTGTTGGTTATGCTATTTTGACATTAGAAAGACCACGTGATCAAATAAAAATTGAATGAGAGCAGGTAACAAATTCATTTTAAACAATGTTATGAAGTTGTAATGCTACCAAAGACTATAAAAAAAAAACAGGTACATTCGAGCACAAATAAAAAAGGTCATCAGAAAAACATGCCCAAGAAGTACGAAAACGAATGGACGATGGACCAAAGGCAACCACTTGTCTACTCTGTAAAACTTCATGAATAAATGAAATATATATATATATATATATATATATATATATATATATATATATATAAAGGAACACAGAGAAACAGGAAGTATACATTGGACAAACCAGCTGTAACATTACGGTAAAATATGTGGTTCTTGGAAACACATGATGTAATGGCCGACGCGATAAGATAACGAATTAACACCAGAGACGATGCATGTCTTGTGACTAATGGAAATCTTCCAAGGTCAAACTTAAGGGAACACACACACACACACACACACACACGATGCAATAACAAATATATGGAAATTATCGTACTTGTATATAGGCTTTAATTGCTTTAGAAGATTCAAATGAATAAAACGGCAGAGTGTCAGGCTTCAGGACTTACTGGAAACAATTTTTTCCGCCACACAAACTTAGAATGGCCATAAATTGAATTGCGTGTCAGTGATGAACTTGGAAATTGCTTCAATCGCTTCGGCAGCTTCGAATTATTATAATAGCGGAACTTCAGGCCTCTAGATCCACAGAATATATATTTTTTCAAACGCTAAATTTAAAGGTTATTGTATCGCATCTGAACACATACATCATCCCATTTGAATGGCCACAGCTGCAGTTGCCTGGCAGTAACAAACTTAGGGTTTATTTTAATCGCATTAGAAGATTCGAATTGATGAAATTGGTTTACTGTAACAAAAATTTCAACCATTCGAACTTTAGTGGTATTCGAATCACCATAGCTTAAATTGTGCGGCAGATGCAAGAGACCTTGGAGATTGCTTTAGTCGCTTTAGAAAATTCGACTTGATAAAATGGCGAACTTACAGACTGCTGGACTTCCTGCAAAAAATTTTTTCACCCATACAAACTTTAGTGATATTCGAATCACCATAGCTTGAATTGTGTGGCAGATGCAAGAGACCTTGGAGATTGCTTTAGTCGCTTTAGAAAATTCGACTTGATAAAATGGCGAACTTACAGACTGCTGGACTTCCTGCAAAAAATTTTTTCACCCATACAAACTTTAGTGATATTCGAATCACCATAGCTTGAATTGTGTGGCAGATGCAAGAGACCTTGGAGATTGCTTTAGTCGCTTTAGAAGATTCGAATTGATAAAATGGCGAACTTACAGACTCCTGGACTTCCTGCAAAAAATTTTTCACCCATACAAACTTTACTGATATTCGAATCACCATAGCTTGAATTGTGTGGCAGATGCAAGAGACCTTGGAGATTGCTTTAGTCACTTTAGAAGATTCGAATTGATAAAATAGCGGAGTTTCATGCCATCGGATTGACTGCAAAAATGTTTCAGCCGCTCGAACTTTGGTGGTATTCGAATCACTATAGCTTGAATTGCTTGGCAGATACGAGCAAGCTTTTGGATCGGTTTAGTTGCTTTAGAAGTTTCGAATTAATAAAATGGCCGACTCTCAACCTCCAGGACTTGCCGGAAACAATTTATTCAGCCACTCGAACTTTGGTAATATTCGGATCACCATAGCTTGAATTGCGTGGCAGATGCGAGCAAACCGGGGGATTGCTTAAGTCGCATTATAAGATTTGAATTGATAAAATGGGAGACTCTCGGATCTACTGGGAAAAATTTGTTCAGCCACTCGAACTTTAGTGGTATTCGAATCACCATAGCTTGAATTGCTTGGCAGATGCGACGGACTTGAGGATTGCTTTAGAAGATTCGAATTGATAAAATAGCGGACTTTAAGACTCCAGGACTCCCTGGACAAAATGTTTTCAGCCACGGGATCTTTAGTGGTATTCGAATTACCATATCTAGAATTGAGTGGCAGATGGGAGCAAACTTGGGGTTTGCTTAAGTCAGTTAAGTAGAAGATTTGAATTGATAAAATGGCAGACTTTCAGAATCCAGGAGCTACTGGAAACAATACTTTTAGCCACTCGAATTTTAGCGGTAGTTGAATCACCTTACCTTGAATTGCGTGGCAGATGCGAGCGAGGATTGCTTTAGTTGCTTTAGAAGATTAGAATTGATAAAATGGCGGACTTTTAACCTCCAGGACTTACTGGAAACAATTTATTCAGCCACTGGAACTTGCTAATATTCGGATCACCATAGCTTGAAATGCGTGGCAGATGCGAGCAAAGTTGGGAATTGCTTATATCGCTTTAGAAGATTTGAATTGATAAAATGGCGGACTTTCAGACTCCAGGACCTACTGGAAACAATTATTTTAGCCACTCGAATTTCAGCGGTATTTGAATCACCATAGCTTGAATTGCCTGGCAGATGCAAGCGAACTTGAGGATTGTTCTAGTTGCTTTAGAAGAGACGAACTGATAAAATGGGGGACTCTCGGACCTACTGAGAAAAAATTTGTTCAGTCGCTCGAACTTTAACGGTATTCGAATTACCATAGCTTGAATTGCATGGCAGATGCGAGCGAACTTGGGGATTGCTTTAGTCGCCTTAGAAGATTCGAATTGATAAAATAGCGGACTTTAAGACACCAGGACTCCCCGGAAACAATTTATTCAGCCACTCGAACTTTGGTAAATATGGATCACCATAGCTTGAATTGCGTGACAGAATCCAGCAAATATGGGGATTGCTTAAGTTGCTTTACAAGATTTGAATTGATAAAATGGCGGATTTTCAGACTCCAGGGTCTACTGGAAACAATTCTTTTAGCCACTTGAATTTTAGTGGTATTCGAATCACCATAGCTTAAATTGCGTGGCAGATGCGAGCGAACTTGAGGATTGCTCTAGTTGCCTTAGAAGAGACAAACTGATAAAATGGGCGACTCTCAGACCTACTAGGAAAAAAATTGTTCAGCCGCTCGAACTTTAGTGGTATTCGAATCACCATAGCTTGAAGTGCGTGGCAGAGTCAGGCGAACTTGGAGATTGCTTCAGTCGCTTGAGAAGATTCAAATTGATAAAATAGCGGACTTTAAGACTCCAGGACTCCCTGGAAACAATTTTTTCAGTCACGGGAACTTTAGTGGTATTCGAATCACCATATCTTGAGTTGTGTGGCAGACAGCGAACTTGGGGATTGCTTTAGTAAATTCAGAAGATTTGAATTGATAAAATGGCGAACTTTCAGCCTACTGGACTTATTGACAAAAAATTTTTCAGCCGCTCGAACTTTAGAGGTATTCGAATCACCATAGCTTGGATCACGTGGCAGATGCGAGCAAACTTAAAGATTGCTTTATTCGTTCTAGAAGATTCAAATTGATAACACCGCGAACTTTCAGACTTCTGGACTTACTGACAACAAATTTTTCAGCCGCTTGAACTTTAGTGGTAGTCGAATCACCATAGCTTGAATTACGTGGCAGATGCGAGCGAACTTGGGGATTCCTTTAGTCGCTTTAGAAGACTCGAACTGATAAAATAGTGGACTTTAAGACTCCAGGACTCACTGGAAACAATTTTTTCAGTCACGCGAGCTTTAGTGGTATTCGAATCACCATACCTTGAATCGCATGTCAGATTGGAGCGAACTTGGGGATTGCTTTAGTCGTTTAAGAAGATTCAAATTGATAGAATGACAAACTTTCAGACACCTGGATTCATCAATAAAAAAAATTTCAGTCGTTTGAACTTTAGTGGTATTCGAATCATCATAGCTTGAATTGCGAGGCACATGCGAGCCAACTTAGGGAGTGCTTCAGTTGCTTTAGAAGATTCGAAATGAAAAAATGACAAACTTTCAGAATCTCGGATTTACTGGAAACAATTTTTTCAGCTGCTCGAACTTTAGTGGTATTCTAATTACCAGCTTGAATTCCGTGACAGATGCGAGTCAACTTGAGGATTGCTTTAGTCGCTTCAGCACCTTCCAATTATTATAATGGCGGAACTTCAGGCTTCTAGTTCCACGGCAAATATTTTTTTCGGCCGTTAAACCTGAGGCTCATTTTTTCACATTGAAAAAGTACATCACGAATGGCTATAACTGGAGTTTGTGGCAGAACCAGGGGTTTGCTATAATCGCTTTAGAAGATTTAAATTAAAGAAGAAGCGGGATTGTATACTTATGGACTTAGTAAAAAAAACAACATTCAATTCGATGAACTATATAAATAAAGTTGTGTAAATGATGAAAACTCTTACGTATCTCAATCGATTTAACAGACACCAATTAACAAAAATCAACCATAAAAAACCAGTTAACAAAGAACCGAGGGGAAATTACATGAAATCCTTATTTCACTAATAACTAAAACCATACTCACTATTTCCATGTTGGTCTTATTGTATAATCCATGGGCGAAAACTGCTACAACAAAAACGTTGATGATAAAACTAATAAACAAAGCGATGGCAGATTCGATGAAGAAATACTTATTTGCCTCCCTCACTTTTTCAGATTTCGTACGATCAATTTCTCTGGACTTCACCAAAGCAGAATGCAGGTACAAATTGTGAGGCATTATTACAGCTCCTGAAAAAATTAATATTATCACAGATTTAAATATTGCATTCAGTTAATGGCTTGTTTCATATACACTGATTTTAGGCTTAATAGCAGATTTAGATCAATTTATTATGACTACAATATATAGTCGTAATGATTGCTTTGCAAATTATTTAATAAGCAGTTTAAAAATATTAAAATGTTCGGGGCACTGCAAGTGCGTTATTGTAGTGAATTTGACTAAGGCTAATATTTCACGCTTGAGGAGGTACCACCCCTTACATCAAGTGGCCGGTGAAGTCCCAACGGACGTTTCCGGTTCTGGTGTATGAGTCGGTTTCCCTTATAAACAAAAATGATGATGGCTCCTCCTTGTACAAAAGATTCCGGAGGCAAAATACCCCTCCATTCGGATCTCCGGGAGAGGGGTGTACAGGGGGCGCCAGCATCGAGATTTACAATATCCTTCTCGAATATATGTGGCCTAAATTCTAACCTGAACTCCGTCCACCATTTCCTCCAGGCTAATAGGCCCCAACTCATCTTCCTCACCGAAACTCAAATCAGTGCCAAAACAGCCACTAATCACCTTAATTTCCCGGGGTATGAGCTCCTTACTTCTTTTAGATTGCATGGAGGTGTGTGCGTGTACGTCCGTAGCAATCTACCCTGCACCAGACTCCCCAATTTAGAAACTGGAAGAAAAGACATACTATGGATAAAACTCTCTCTCAGGGCTGCAACTAAATTCATCTGTTGCATTTACCGGTCACCTTCTGACAACAACTTTGTCCAGCTCTTTGACTACCTTTCTAAAAAAACCGACCATCTGATTTCTGAATATCCTTCCTCCGAGGTCACTATTCTTGGTGACTTCAATGTCCATAATAAGGAATGGCTAGGATCTTCAAAAACCGATCCACAGGGAAGAGCAGCGGAGGCCTTTGCAGTCAGCAATTCTTTAGCCAATGTGGTTCAGCAACCTACTTACTTTCCTCGCATCCCAACACACAGCTGAAATCCATTGGATCTCCTCCTTACTACAAATCCTGGCTGCTATAAGATATCAGTCACCGCCCCCCTTGGTCGCTCAGACCACGGCATGGTCACTGCTTCCTGCGCAGTGCAACTCGAGGTCACACAGTCATCACACCCACGTATCGTTTGGCACTACAACTCCGCGAACTGGGACGAAATGCGAGATTACTTTTCCTCATTTCAGGCTAATCCACGACAGGCAGTATGGATTCCGTCAGCGCAGATCAACTGCCGACCTCCCTTCCTTTGTCACCCATTCTTGGAACAAGTCTATGGAACTACTCGGCAAATCCCAGATTGTCGCTCTAGACATATCCAAAGCATTCGACCAGGTCTGGCACGCAGCGCTGCTTAATAAACTACCGGCCTATGGCCTACCACCAAAACTCTGTACGTGGACAGCAAATTTCCTCTCCAACGGGAGCATTTCTGTTGTCGTGGATGGCCATTCCTCTAAACTGTATCCAATTAATGCAGGAGTTCCTCAAGGTTCAGCTTTAGCCCCTACTCTGTTTCTTCTCCACATCAATGACCTCCTCTCTAGCACATCCAACCCAGTTCACAGTTACGCAGATGACAGCACCCTCCACTCAAATATACAATATTCTAAGCCTGTCTCTTTAGCCCAATTAGATGAGGATCGCAGACACATGGAGAGTTCTATCTCCGTGGATCTTCAAAAAATATTAGACTGGGGAAGTAGAAATCTTGTACAATTCAACCCCGCTAAATCACAGCTTTCTTTCTCATAAGAGATACACCAGCCCTAGACCCATCACAATAAACAACCAAGTTATTCAAAGTAATGAGTCATTTTCACTTGCTGGCATCTCTGTGGATCGAAATCTCAATTGGCACCAACATGTCACATCAATTGCAGAAGCGGCTGCTAAGAAATTAGGTTTCCTCTTCCGGGCTCGCAAATACTTTTCATCAGCTAATCTCTATACCTTATATACTTCACAAATAAGACCAAACCTTGAATACTGCTCTCACATCTGGGGTGCTGCTGCCGCTTCTACACTCGCTATCCGGGAATCCATTCAGAAGAGAGCTATACGTCTCATCGGTGACCCTACCCTCACCCAAAGGCTGCAATCTCTTGCCCACCGACGTGCCATTGGTGACCTCTCTATCTTTTATAGATATCTGCACGGGCACTGCTCAGAGGAGCTTTCTTCCATAGTTCCTCCACCTGTTGCCCGCAACAGATCTACCAGGGGAACAGAGCGAATGCACCCTTTTACTGTCCAGGTCACCAGACATAGAACATCTTGTTGTGCCCGCTCTTTTGTCGCGAGGACTTCCAAGTTGTGGAATTCCTTGCCGGCACATGTTTTTCCTTCTCCTCCGAACCTCTAAACCTTCAAGTCCAGAATTAACAAGTTGCCTCTTTCCTCCTTGTTGACACCCACGGTACGATAGTATTTAGGCTGTAAGCCCTCGTGGTGTGTTGTTGAAATAAAAAAAAATAAAAAAAAAATATATATATATTATAGTGATTTCGCCTTATAGTAAAAGTTATAAAATCAAAGTCTGACTAAATGTTTTTTTTTGCATTTTCCGCTCAGATTTTCTCCCTGCCCGGCACCCATATTAATTCCTGGTGCCATAACTTTCTTGGGGGTTGTTTGCAACAAATTTGCCTTGTCGCTTGTGCATCGCCTATATTGTCTTTTTCGGATAATATCGAATACAGCACTAAAGTAAATAAATTTACTTGCTGTTTCACTTCTTTTTTATTTTTATATTACATATATAAGCACAAGACAAGTAACTGTAATAAAGGGGACAGTTAATTAACATTGGGGCTACACAAACTTAAAGGTAGAGAAGACATTTAGATTGTATTAAGAGCCATAAGTTTGATTTCATGTCACAGTGGTATTCTGATCACAAAAAAAATACATCTCACTGTATGCACACAAAAATTAGTAAAATACATTTATAAAATCTAATAGAAAACAACAGTTTTACGATATTATTTTAAATGAACCAATAGGAATACGTTTCGCGGCGATTTCGCAATTCGCAAGTATAAGAACCTAGTTTTTGGCCAAGACTACACTGAAATCCGGTCGACTGCAAGCAAGCAGCTTGTAAATTAGGCTCTATAGGCTTAGGTGGTTAACAAATGTAGGTATGTCTAATTTTAAGCGGGAGACTGTACCTGTATGAAACGTTCAATATGAGAAATACAGAAAGTGCTATTTATAAAACAAATATTGACCAACTAAGCTGCGAAATCATCCATAAGAAGAAAAAAGGCATTATAGGCGACAAAGTGGAATGTAATTTTGGTAAATTTACAGTTGTTAGTTAACATGTTAGAGGACATGTTTTTGCTTGCCCTTCTTTGCTTTATTTTTTACCGGTCCTAACTAAATAAAGTAACGTTTTATAACTTTTAATACAAGGCTAAATCACTATGATATATTATTCTTATGACAATTCACTACAATAACGCACTTGCTGCATCCCGAACATTTTTTAAGATGTGTTCTAATGTATGACTTACCATGTATCTTTTGATGGTAAAATAAAGTATTATGAACTATACTAACTCTTGTCTTAATGATAGCTAGTATAGATTCACCACATTAAACTGAAGTGAATAAATAATCCTACATACCTACAACTCCAACAGCTTGTAGAAGTGCTCTCGAATCGCAACCTGAACACCAAGGTATGAACATTCCTTCTACCACACTAACTTGATCCGGTTTCGAGGTAATGTATTCAAAACCGAAAGTCACAGCCATTACGCTTATCAACAGACCAAAAAACAATTCAAGTTTCCTAAGTCCGTACTTGTCGAGGAATAAAAAGGTGAATGTGTCGAATATGGTGATTAACACGCCACCCCAGAGAGGTATTCTGTAATAAATAAATATAATCTTTTAATTTGATTAACGTTTTATTAAATAGTATTGAAAACTCACGCTTTATTAGATAGCAGATATATGGCTATAGATGTGCCGATAACCTCTTGCATATCAGAGCCGATAATTGCAATTTCAATCATAATCCATAATATCAACCTTGGGATCTTTTTATATTGTCGATGACACATTTCAGCCAAATGAAGACCTGTTACTATACCTAGAAATGAAAACAGAATGTAATAATACTTTACGCCGATATGCTGTGTGATACTAAGTGAGTGGTGGACGTGCCGCCACCTAGTTGCGGAACCAAGTAGTATGTTGTCACGCCAGCTCCAAATAACACAAAGTGTTAGAAAAATAGAGACTGTATACAACCAACTAACAATTTAGTAAATTGTCAGCCCTGGCCGATTTCTACCCCAATATAGGGACAAAATATGTAAGGCTGATGCATTCTCACAACAATTAGAACCGTAGACCAGTTTCGCTCTAAATAGAGCTCGTCAGTACGGCATACTAATTGCAGCAAAAATACACCTATAAAGTAATACGGCTATATACCGGTCTACAGTTCTAATTGTTGTGAGAATGCATCTATGCCTTACATACTTTGTCCCTATATTAGGGTAGAAATGGGCCAGGGCTAACAATTTACTAAATTGTTAGTTAGTTGTATACAGTCTCCATTTTTTTAACACTGTGTTATTTGGAGCTGGCGTGACAACATACTACTTGGTTCCGCAACTAGGTGGCAGCACGTCCACCACTCACTTAGTATTGAAAGGCTGGCTACTATAGCCGTATTACTTTATAGGTGTATTTTCGCTGCAATTAGTATGCCGTACTGAAGAGCTCTAATGGGAGCGAAACCGGTCTACGGTTCTAATTGTTGCGAGAATGCATCTAGCCTTACATACTGTGTGATGTTGTTTTATCAAACAAAATCCCGGGTATTTCTTCAATATAAGATTAGATGGTTAAGTCTTACAGAGACCTGCCATTGATAAAGATTTGGATATTGTATTTGACTCAGCATGAATGGTGTAAACACCGCAGCCAAAGTACCAACATCACACACATACGAGGGTGGGTTGATAAGTCCATGACTTTTTGAATTTCCCGCCTCTTCACAGGAAGGGCAACACTGTTCCTGTCAGCAAGCATCTGTTGACTCCTGTCCAATTTTGAACAAGCTGCGTCATTTAATTTGTGTTAGATAGCCATTGACAGCAGACAACCTCTTGAGTTATAACAAAAATGGAAAAAAGTGAATTTCGTGTGCTTATCAAACATTATTTTTTGAGAAAAAAACCCATCACTCAAACCAAGGCTAACCTTGATAAACACTATGGGGACTCTGCACGATCAATTTCCATGGTAAAAAAGTGGTTTACTGAATTTATTTGCGGCCGTATAAGCACAAATGACCCTGAACGTTTTGGACACCCATTGAGGTCGCTACACCCGAAACAATTGCAAAAATTCACGATATGGTGTTGGCCAATCAGAGATTAAAAGTTCGGGAGATTGTGGAAGCCATAGGCATATCACATGGCTCAGTGGTTTCGACTTTGCATGATCACTTGGGTATGAGAAAACTACCCGCAAGATGGGTGCCGTGTTTGCTCACAATCGACCACAATTGCAATCGTGTGACAAATTCGAAGGAGTGTTTGGCGTTGTTCAACCGCAATAGGGACCAGTTTTTGCGCCGTTTCGTAACCGTGGACGAAACATGGATCACAACACACCAGAGACCAAGCAGCAGTCAGAGGTCGAGGAGTCGTGGGCCAAAGGACTCCGGGGGGCAAGCTGAGGAAGTGGAAACAACAACATGAGCTTTCGATGAAGCTTTCCCCAACTGACAACTAAACATGACAGTTCTAGACGTGGAGGTCGAAAAAACTCCCTCCATCCAGTGTCACGTGACCCGTGCCTAGGAATGGATGGCACCAGGGTGATGGTACCGCTGGAGTACCGGGCAACCCTCCAGAGTAACCCTCCTTGCACCACACAGGGGGTTCTGATGGTGTGGACAGTATGTCCTTCATTCTCGTGGGAACAACATGAAGATAATAAATACATAGAAAACCGAAACCAATGATGCTCGAGGAGTGGCTCCGGCTACAGACTTGTGCCATGAGTCTATTCCGAAAACATAGACGAGCCAAGGGCCGGCAGCGTCCGCGATCTCTGGAGGTCTCACGATGGACGTAGATACGGGGAAATTGGCCAGGCTGGGTCCCACCGGAGGGCGGCGAGGTCCGCGGACTCTGGGGGCCCCTCCACCAGTGAGGACCCGACTGTAGGAGTAGAGGGACTGCCCCAGCAGTCCAAGCGTCTGCCCGGGGCGCACAGAAAGAAGCTCTGGAGGGCGCAGAAAATGGCGATCGGGACGTGGAAGGTCGAGAACCTGTAAAGGCGCAAGAGGGCAGTGCGAGTCAGAAGAGGACACGCTCGGACTCTAGCACGCCTACTACAGACAGACGTCACAAAAGGGCCAGGGCACCTATAAAGGCGCGAGAGGGGAGTGCGAGTCAGAAGTGGCGCGCTCGGGCCCCAGCACGCCTACTACAGACAGACGTCCCAAACCGGGCAGGGCCTGCGCAGACTAGCTCGTATAGGGAGGCTGCGGTGGACTCACTTTAGGAAAAGGAGGGCCCGACTCAGTTCCACCGGTAGCGCCTGGCGGAAGGCATCCTCTGGATAACTTGTGCCGGCCGGCAGTCGCAAGACTGGCTGCGGAAAACGATCGGCGGCCTCAGTCAGATTTGGGAGGGGGCGGACTTGACAGCCGTCAAGCCCAAGGAACTCCCAAAGAGACGCAAGGTCCTCGTACGGATCCCTGACACCGTCCAGAAGGAGACAGTGATCAGTAGACTGAAGATCCAGAACCCTGAACTGGGGACACAACACTGGTCGGTTCTAAGCAGAAAGGCAGAGGAGAAAAGACAGACTCTCGCCTTCTTGATCGACAAGGCGTCTTACAGTGCCCTTGAAGGAACCTCCTTCAAGGCATTCTGGGGCCTGGAAAGGGTTAGCTTCCACCCACTGGGGAAACAACCGGGGGTTAATGGGACTTAGGTTCCTTCAGGTCAACCTCCAACACAGTAGGGCAACCACGGCCGGACTACTGATGGCTTTGAGGAACACGGATGTGGCCCTCATCCAGGATCCGTACTCCTATAAAGAGACATCAAGGGACTCGGCGGAGCTGCTGGAAAGCTCATCTACAGAAGATCCAGCAAGAACCCGAGGGCCTGCATTTTTGTCACGGAAGGGATAGAGTTACTGCCTTTAATGAATTTCTGTTCCAGGGACCTGGCAAGAATCAAAATCCGATGTGGAGGAGCAGGTGGGCCGAGGGACATTACTGTCGGATCAGCCTATCTGCCAGGGGACAGCACGGACCCTCCTCCACCCAAGGAATTGGAGCAGCTGATGGTGGATGGCAGACTATCATCGGCATGGGTGCGAACACGCACCATGAGTTGTGGGGAAGCACGGACACAAACTCTACGGGTGAGTCACTTTTACAATTCTTTATGAAATTTAATTTAGACATATTGAATAGAGCTAATAAACCGACCTTCGTCATAACATGCCGTGAAGAAGTTTTAGATCTGACAGTTTCTGGGTGATTTGTTGAGAACTGGGCTGTGTCTGGGGTAAGTGAGTAGCTCAGACCACAGATACATCCGGTTTAAAATCGACAAAGTCGAAAGACAAACAGTATGGTACCAGGACCCTTGCAAGGAGGACTGGGAAGCCTACAGGGCAGACCTACCAGTGGAACTGCAGGGAGTTAAGAGTACCACAGACAATTCAATAGACCTCGAGATTGCGGCAGCCCAAGTGCGAGACGCAATTACCTCGGCCTATAACGCCAACTGCTCCCTGAAAATGAGGGTGTCCACCAGGAACGTGCCGTGGTGGAACGAGCACCTCAGGCAAAGGAGGACGCATGTCTGTAAGCTGTTTAATGCGGCCAAAAGGTAGGAAGCATGGGATGAATATAGACAGGCCCTATCGACCTATAACAAAAGACTGAGGGACGCCAGGAAGGAGTCATGGAGGAGGCACTGCGAGGAAGTGGAGAACACATATGAGAGTGCTCGACTACACAAGATCCTGTCCAAGGGCACTCAGATCAACATAGGCTCCTTTAGAACATCTACGGGATGCTTTACAAACTCGGGGGAGGAAAATATGGAAGTTTTACTCCAGACGCGCTTCCTCGGCTGTAACATAATAAACCAATCACCTCTGGACTAGGAACACTCAGAAATAGAGGCGCAATGTACATTTTCACTGTTCTACGTGACTGTTAATTTTCATAAAAATTTATCAAAACCACAAATTAAAAAAAATAATAATAAAACGTACCTAATCTTGCAGACAACCGCTGCATTAGAAGACCTAAAACGGTGGCGCTCAAAAGTACCCATAATAGCTTGTAGTTTGCTATCGTGCCACTCTGCAGATCACTTTCTATGTTCCCTGGATCTAAGTATGCTATGGACATCAAAAATCCTGGACCAGTGAAAGCCCATAGCTTTTTAAAACTGAATCGTTCCTACAAA
Source organism: Tillus elongatus (assembly GCA_964006375.1). Lineage (NCBI taxonomy): Eukaryota > Metazoa > Arthropoda > Insecta > Coleoptera > Cleridae > Tillus > Tillus elongatus. The sequence goes on from OZ023270.1 coordinate 106,249,401, forward strand.
AAGAGTAAACATAACTATATAACTTATAAGAGAAGTGTGTTTCAAGGTGGAACTTGTAAAGACAACAATACAACTGATAACAGAAGAATTTTTTTTAAGAAACGCTGAAACACGTCAATTAATATTGAGGGGGACATGTTTTGACATAAAACTCAACTTTGTCACATCAACACCTTAAGGGTGGCGATAACAACCCTTATATTTTAAATAGGGAACATGGGTCAAGTGTTACATCACTTGAAAGCTCTTTCTTTCCTGAATTCAGCACACAAATTTTTTGGGAAGTTTTATCAGCTGGTTTAAAAATTATTCACAGTTGGAGTTGCAAGAACGTATTTCATTCATTGTGATAAGAAATGCACTAATTAGTCAATTTTTCGTTAAAAAAAAAACCTAAAAAAAAACCAAACGTTCAGAAATGTTTATTCAGTTAAGTAAGTGTTCAAATTGTTGACCACCAGCTTCCATACAGAAGTACGAATTTTGTTCAAAACGAGCTCTGACATTCTGGAGCATTTGTGGAGTTATTAGACGGCATTCTTCAACAATGCGTCGTCGTAATTCTTTCAGAGACTCCGGTTCTGTTGCGAAAATTCTACTCTTTAAATGGCCCCATAGAAAGAAGTCTAAAGTAGTTAAATCCGGTGATCTAGGGGGCCACTCAATAGCACCTCTACGCCCAATCCATTGCTCTGGAAAGTCTCTGTTCAAAAACTCCCTAACACGGTCCGTTTCGTTTTCAATGCGCCAGCCTGTATATGTATATATATATATATATATATATATATATATATATATATATATATATATATATATATATATATATATATATATATATATATACATATATACACATATAAAAATTGAAACTGACCCCGCATATGTGTTCTAGCGGGGCCTAATTCGAGCTAATTAGCGCTGATTTGAAGAAATTTTCTCAAAATTCAAAAGTCCGTGATCTTTTCATTAGTGAACTTTCTTTTAAGAAAATTCACTAAAAATGTAAGCTACATCTACCTACATCAGTTTTCGCCTATCTCGCTTAAAAATAGGCGTTTCTTTGTCAAAGAGAGCAATTTGGCCCACTATGTAGGCACACTGACTTGCTGTGAACATAAATTATTTACGTAATACGGCTAATTATGATAACATATCTACATATCTATCTATTTTGACCAAGTCAAAATAGATGTAATAAATGACGAAAGAAAAATAGACGACCAACAAAATCCTAATTATTTAATTCTGAATCACTCTGGATTTTCAACAGGTGCTGGCAAAACCAAACCAATGCACATAAAGTATTGTTTTACCTTTATCAAAACACGAGCTAATAAACATAATCTGTAGACAAGGTAAAGTCACGTACGAGATTATCTTATAAAGAGTACATTGTTAAAGTGATACTTAAGCTGTAAATAACAAATCTCCCTTGAGAGAAAAATTCCAATATAGATTATTTATAATTACTACACTTATCTTGTTATCTGTTTAATAAAGAGAGTTGAATTGTATTGAAGAGATAGACATATTATTCTCAATCTATACAAAAATCAAAGCAAGGTAACTGATATTAACAGATATGAAATAGAAGCCAAAATAAAAAGAAGCATACAGCAAGGATGCCAATTAGCGCCACATTTATTTAATTTATTCATAGATTAAAAAATCTGGACGCAGTAAGTGCGTTTTGGTAGCGAATTTTCGGTAAATTTGCAGTTTAGCTCCCGAACGTTTTTCAAAAAACTGTTTTCAGAAACCTGCCTAGCCACCCACCCCCCTCCACAAACCCCAAGAAAAAATTATTGTTCACATCCCCCAAGGATGTTACGGGATCAGGAGTGAGTAGGGGTGCTGGGCGGGGTAGGTAGTAAAAAGGAAATATGAGCAGAAAATTCGAATAAAGTGGGCTTGAAAGCTGTCTTTTTCACATCTTGAAGCCATATCCCCCTCAAACCCTGCCTACCCCGCACACCACCCCTATTCAATCCCAGTCCCATAACTTCCTTGGGTGGTGTGAACAAGAAATTTTTCTTGGGGTTTGTGCATCCAGGTGGGGTCCTAGTACTATTTCTAAAAACAATTTTTTGAAAAGCGTTCTGGAGCTAATCTGCAAATTTACCGAATTTTCATTAAATCCTTCAAATTTCAATAACTCAATTTGCTATTAACGTAAGCTTTGTTGGTTAAGAAACCAACATCTAAGTTTATTTTTGGAAAATTTTTGTATATTTTCAAACCATAGGTAATTTTGATAAAATATAGTACATTGTTTCTACTACATAGGCTATACCAATAATCAGATTGATGCCTGCTCACATTTGCTATTAAAAACATTTGTATGGAAATT